>JANVCG010063337.1:0-18084 GCA_025505365.1 Haliclystus inabai
TGCATTCTTTCCGCATTGCTGGCGCCATGGCTTTGCCTAATAGCATTAAGAAATCTAAAACTTTAGCTTCATTCCAATGTACAGTAGTCTCAAATATGAGGTATTTAACAAGGCAAATTTTTAAAAAATGTCATTTTATCATTTTTATATATGTATAAGTTAGAATTTTATTGTAAAGCGCCGCTGTGGAGATTTCTCTCGTAAAGGACGCTATAGAATTGCGATCGATGCTGTTTACATTGGCTATAGCAAAGCCTTTGACACTGTTTCACATTAGAAGTTAATATTGAAACAAGTTCGATTGGTATCTCTTATGAATTGTTAAAATGGTTATCTTCTTTTTTAGCTGGCCGCACTCGGCAAGTATCTGTTGGTGACACTATATCTACTTCGTTACCAGTCAAGAGTGGAGTACCCCCAAGGCTCTGTAATTTGTCCATTATTGTTCATTATATTTGTCAATGACATGGTGGATTGCCTTTCACCTGGCTGTTCTATGAAACTTTTTTGCAAATGATGCCAAATTTTATTCTCCGTGTTCGCTTCTGTCTAATCAACCGTTGGTTACAACACTTGATAGATTCTGCTTGTGGGCTGATACATGGCAGCTTCGCATCTCCTTCGAAAAATGCTGCTCAATCTCATTTTGTAATTTACAAATTCCATCCTTGCAGCTTTCTCTTTGTGACCATCCATTGAGTGAGGTTTATGAAGTCGGATTTAAAATGGAACAAGCATTTCGCATATTCATCTTCAAAGGCATTCTCGAGGTCGTATTTGGTTTTCAAATGTTTCACGTCACGTGACCCCACGCTATTATTGTCAGCCTATTATGTGTACGTTCGTCCTATTCTGGAATCAGCCTCACCAGCATGGAGCCGGCTCAGGATGAATGACATAAAATTGATTGAAAAGGTTCAGAGGAGGTTTACTAAAAAAGTCTGTGCCCTCACTAATACCAAGACAACTGATTACCAGGATCGCCTTGATCAGTTCGGTCTCCAATCATTGGAAGTTCGTCGGATACAATTTGACTTACACCTATTGTATAAAATCTTGAACAATCTTGTTGACCTACCAGCTAATCAATTATTCACCTTTGACAGCAATAGGTATCAGACCAGAGGTCACTCTTTAAAATTGACCTCTACTACTCTTTAAAAGCATAACCACTACTACGCTAACGATTTTGTGAAACATTCTTTTATCAATCGTGTAATTCCATCGTGAAATGACCTTCCAGTTGAAGTTGTTACATCTAAATCTTTACATTCCTTCAAATTTAGTTTATCCAAAATTGATTCGACAAAATTTTGTAAACAGATAATGTAATACTTAATTATACTTACCACTTCTTTTGTCTTATATCTAAATAACACATATCTACCTATTATACTTCCCTAATTACGTTGCAATATCTTATAGTTATTTACATTAGAGGCTGTACTTGAGTGGTATGAATTAACTTTCTACCCTGTATTTTTGCCTGACATGGCGTATTCATTGCTATGCAAATTATATCAATCAATAATAATAATAATAATAATAATAATAAATGTTATTATATGCAAATAAATTTTTTTAACCAACATCTTCATTCACCATTTGGAGTCAAAAAGGGTGTGCGTCATTTCTCAGCTGAAACGATTTGACATTTTTATTATATAACTGTTTGGTATGTGGGGGTGGGAATGGGATGATTTTGAACAATGTCTCTGAATGATGCACTGGGCAGAAAAGATTAAAAACAAAGTGGATGGGGTGAAGGGTGTGTGTATGAATAACAGCAGTGTTGGTTGATGCTTACATTGCTGGACTGCTGCCACTACTAACAAATTAATTGTTATGGTTGATTCCATTCGCAGGGTTTTGATGAATATATGAATTTAGTGTTGGATGATGCCGAGGAAGTTTATATGAAAACAAAGAAAAGACGGCAATTAGGTATGTGAGTCTGCTGGGATTGTTCATTCAATGTGTACACCAAGTATTTTCTTTTTTATCCATCCTGTCTTCAATTTTCAATTTTCATTAATAATAAAAATGGTCTGTTTTGGCAATCAAAGATTGAAAACCTTTTTCTGTTTTTCAAATTTCAGACAGCAACACTTGAGCGCTAATCTGAGGTGTTGAGAGGAATTTCTTTGAGAGCAAATTCGAGAGAAGTTTCTGCAAGCGCATGTCAACACCTCAGATTAGCATTTTATTGTTGGTCTTCAAATTTCTCAGAAAAGTGTTTTTTTTTATCTTTGAATGCTTCATTCACTTTAAAATAAATAAAATTGATTTAGAATCAACTGATAGCTTCAAGAAATTTTTTCTGGATGTCATTCTGAAAATATAATGGGTTTAGAAGAGTTGCAACCAAAACATTCAATTGACACCTTTTTCCGATCAAAACTCTCTTATTTTGATTTTGACTGGGAAGGAGTTGCAAAGATGAAAAATGATGTAAGATCTTGTACTGATAGAAAATTGATTTCTATCTACTGGTGAAATATCATTTTTGGTGATATATACACTGTAATAATTTCGTATGTTATGTTGTCTCTGACGCATGGCCGCAACAAAGCAAGCTATTCAGCCTCATTTCTGGCCTTATTAACATAAGAAATGTCTTTGCGGCTATTTTCTGATACTCTTTCGTTTCTTGATAAATTTGATTAAAATGTATTGTCAGACATTCAGATTAATTGGCTGATTTCAGTTGCTTGCTCCTAATCAACTTGCATCCCATTTTCAATTGCGCTTTATAAATGACAAAAACTTTCCCTTACACTGAATTCTTTTATAACTGTTATATTATTTCATTATTTCGTTTTATTTTGGCTAGGGCGCATCATGCTCAAAGGAGACAACATAACATTAATCATGAACGCTGCCTTGCCCTGAGGAAACAAAGAAACACTGTACAGACATCTCACTAGCATAGTCAATCCGGCTACTTTGTTGTTGGTTTATGGCATCGCTAGAAAGAGGCAATCAACAACAGCAAAATGTATATGGCCTCTGTTTGATTTTGCCTCGTTTTATACAATGTATACTAGTAATCTATTCATTGGTTGTTTACAAAACAAAGCTAAACGACCTTCCAGCTATCTCTGATTTTCTGCATTTTGCGTTTCCTCATTTCGTTTTCTACTCTCTTGTGTATTTCTTTGACAACATTTTCTACTTTTCGTCGATGTTCGAGACGGTAGTCAGTCAAAACAGCTGCGTGTGATGGAAGTCCATTGCCTCCCAAGAATCCTTGAGGTTTGTGGGTGAGCACTAAAGCAACCCAAACAGGATATTTATAGTTGAAACCCGGAGTTGAAAACAATAAGTACAATTTAGTTTCGAAGGCAAACAGAATCCTTCTGGTTATTTAGTTACCTTGATCAGCCGACAACGATGCTATCAGGACAGAGAGACAAACAAAAATGGTTGAACCGATGCACACTCTACAGAAGTTAAAAAAGCAACAATGGTTTTAAAAAGACTTGTAACGCCACAGGCAGCTGAAAGTTTTATACGAGTACTACTTGCGTGAAAGTTTAGATTTTGAATAGGCTCTTGATATCGTGTCTAACCTCATTTTACGCTGTCGCTGTGAATCCAACGTCGTTTGAATAGTTAGTCTAACGAATTAATAAACCTTTGAGTATGCGAAAATCTCGCGCTGATTGCGTTCGAATTGTAGAACAACTGATGATTCGAAATCTCATGTTTTCCGTTCGTTTGAGAACGTCAATAGACAGAAGGGCAGAACAGGGGCGTTTTAAAATAGGAGATAAGTTACACGAGAGAGTTCTTTACTCTTTAATTCTCCGATCTACCATCATTAGTACAGTACTGCTATTTTAAAGCTCAAGTTCCGACACAGACTTCCGTAACAATAGATTTCTGCAGAGCTTGGAGTTTAAATTGTACTCTCAATAAAAATATACGCTATTTTAACAAGTCTATTTTATCCCCAATGTTGCAAAAGAAGCGTTGTCAAAAACGGACTGACTTTCTAAAGCGAGGTGCGACATCATATTCGACGTTTCGATTCTGACGTCCTTATTGGTTGTTAAGTGGTGACGTAAACTTGTAGTTTGATGCCAAAATACTCTCAAAATTCAATGTTCAACCCTAATTTTCGTAGGCAAAGCAACGTGAAAATAATTTTAAAGTTGTACTATCGAATCTCTTAGATGGAGCGAGAATATATTCAGTGACGTTGCTGTCACTTTCATTTTCAAAAGTAATACAACTATTTTGACGTCAAATAATTTAAATTTTTTTGTTCATTAGATACAGTCAGTAATTACTTGCTACAATCGTTTATACTTTCAACTGTGACGTCTCAAAACTTCTACGCAATTAAAGATAAATTTCCTTAATTAGAATTCTTTTGGCGTTAGTGGTAGGCACAGATTGTAATGTGCTGTTTTGTCCCAAAACGAGTTCTTTTTCCAGCCACACCATCCCTTTTTAAGAATAACTTTCAAATCCTCGAGTCCAGTGTAGTGTGGGTCTAGAATTAAATAGCTTACATCCCCACTCAATTCATCCAATTCAATCCCTATAATTGTATGTGCCAATACACCGCCCCCGATCATGATGGGTGTGCCATGTTCTCTAAAGTGTTGTAACAATTCTCTGGCTTTCAGAGACACCTCAGACCCACTGCCACAATGGATGATACGGGATTGAACATTGAGCATTTGTTCAAGACAAAGAGACACTTCAAAGGAGCCGATCCAATGCTTCGAACCAATGATTTTACTTGGCTTATCACCAATAGCAACTAGGGCCTTTTGTATGTCAGCATGTGTAGGTACAGGGTGTTGGGTATAGCCTTGGCGCTTAAACCAAGAGATGATAGTCTGGAGAGATCTGTATGCACAGCCCCAGCCATCATCATTCATACCATCTTGCATGTAGTGACGGTAGGCATAGTAACCATCTACGACTGCCATTTGCCTGGTGGTGGGTGATGTGCGAGGGATGATTGACGTGTGAGGGTTGACGATGCAGCTGTCTTCACCGTAAGGAGTGAACAGGGCCATTGTCCTTCTGAAAGCAGGAGATTCATCACTGAGAAGGTGAACACGGTGCAGTGACAACCTCTCATTTTTGTTATCATTGTCAGTTGACATCCAAGTAGAAATAGCTGTGTTACAGTTGAATGGCTTGAAATGAAATGTTTTAAGTGGCTTTTTAATGTTGGTGTAAGTTAGTTGCCAGGCATTCAAGGATACCTTGAGTGCACAATTCAATTGATACCACATTTCCTTGATACTGATTGCTTGACTCAAAACAAGCAACATATCGAAATGAAGACCTATTGTCTTGAAGTGCCCTTGCCGTCTGCTGTAGGAGAACAATGGGCATGGTTTTTCTTCGTTCTTGTTATTGACGAGACTGTGAAAAAGATGGACTGGAAACGGATTCAGCATATCATTTGTCTGTAGATGACTATAATTGTGATTGAACGCATCGGAATTTGTTATAACTCTATCAGAATCAGCAATGCGAAATACCGATTCATTGAACGCGGACTGAAGATGGTTGATTTCTCGTTTTAACTCAGTCTCATCCTCGAATTCAATCTTTTCTGATGCGTTTAATCTCAGATATAATAAATTTTTCTTATACGTATCTATTTCAACACCATCTTCCATAACGTTAGTTTCGGTAATTTGGCCTTTATCCACGTGAAAAGCTGACAACACTTTTGTCTTTTTCTGCCAATGAAGAACTATAAAGTTAACAGGCTTCGTCACGATTTGATCCGGATTGGAAGATGGTAAGTATGGTATAGAATTCTGCAATAAATCCTTCAATTGCGGATGAAAGTTGTCGTCTTCACTCAGGAACCAAAAACCAACATAATCTATGCCAAAGGGCAGTGAAAAGCGCAGTTTTATGGCGTTCTCGACAGTCAACACTGGCCATGTTGAACTTTTGCTGTTTGCTAAATCACTTACAATATCCAAAATTATTTTATTACTACCGACGATAAAGCCACATTCACAATTAGCGTTCAAATTCGAGGCAGACCCCAATCTTTTACAAATTTTATTGTCCAAGTGAATTGTGTTAGACGCTGCCATTTTGTTTAAGGCTGTTGACTAAATAATTAACATTTTCATGATGGCGGGAAATGACACGTGTGGCAATCCTAATCGTAATCCGTTCACATGCGATCAAAAACGCAACGCCCACAAAGTAGATCCGACGATAGAACCGAAATTTCCTATCGAGGTATCTTAATTTGAATATTTCAAATTAGCCAATAAGTTAAGGAAATGCATTATACCTTATGGCTCTGTGCGCTGACTTGAATCAAAATCGAGCGATGTGTAATTTAGGCTTTAACTCTGTTCGCTAGTTATGCAATGCAAGTATTTGTTTATTTGGGGTTTCCATTTGCAATTTTTGAACGTGACAAATGAAAACTGTAATCCTTGTGTGTTGTTAAACGATGTGTAACTCTGAAGAATATTGGTCAAATCGTGAATGCTAATGAGTGCTTTCAAATGTTGAACAATGAGAGGGGCGCATAGCAGATGATTTTTGAGTAACCTCCTTTTTTCTACCACACAACGTGAAATTGAGATTCGTTGCATTTCAACAGCCATGGTTGCCAGTTCGACTATACTCAACATAAAACACAAGTGATATTAGTGTTTCATTTCCAAAATTCACTTGCGTGTAATGAAATTAGCGGTAGAATGCGAGACGAGAGAAGCGCTTCTCGACGGTTCAGCAATAGATCGCGGAATAATTAAATCATTGCGAAGAACACAGTCATCAGTCAGAGCTTAATAATTGATGACGTTGATGTTGCCGGTGATTGGCTGAAAAAGACGAAGGCCCGTTTGAATAATTCATTCCACCAATGACAGAAAAGAGTAATTCCATCGCGCCTCGTTCGCTGCCGCCGCCGTGCATTTCTTGTTAGTCTTACCACGGCCGTCTCTCTCCCTCGTTTGTGACCATTTTCAACAATCGCTTAGGTACCAGTTACGAGCGAATGCTGCTGCTGTTCTGGCGCACACAGTTAGACTGTCAACAGCGCACGAAAGAGAAGCAGCTGATTTTTAGCAGGCCAAGGATTGAGCGACGCCACTCTAGCGTTGATGATCCATACGTAGACCAAGGCAAAGGCATCTCGCATACCCAAAGCGGTAGCGACGGACGGTGACAAAGATTTTACGAGGAGCAGCAGCAACGTCTGTGTTGAGTGGCTCGTGTTGTTTGATTTGTGGTTACATCGAACAATCGAAATCAAGATGACATCAATCAAATTAGAAAGAGAAAGTACGAGTTGTACTTTGTGGGTAATTGGATTGTAAATAAGGAGAGAAGGGAAGGAGATTTTGATGATTAAATCCGTGTGTTTATAGTAAGATAATAATGTCATCGACTCAACCCCGTGAGCTTGTGTAAAACGGTTGTATAACATACACCAAGCCAAGATGTTATCGACCGCAACGACATGCCACCGTAAAATCAATAGACCAACCGCACTCAATTTAGAATCGTTCACTAATCGAATGCAGAATTCGTTCACACCGGATAGAGAGCCTTCGATTTCCAACGGACAAACATGGAAAGACGCTGGCGCTGCTAACATGATGACGCCCGTGTCGTCGCCACGACAAAACGCCGGCAGCGAATGGGCAACGTCGCCAATGAGTGATCGCAGCTCTAACAGAGGGTATTACGAAGACAACGCATTAGGAGAAGACCCTTGTACTAATTATATGATTGACTCATCTCGAGAGAGAATCACTGTCAACGTGTCAGGAGAACGCTACCAGACTTATGCTGATACATTAGCTCGCTTTCCAGAGACTTTGCTTGGCGATCCATGCAAGCGTGGTCTTTACTATTGCTGTAATGAAAACGAGTATTTTTTTGATCGTGATCGCCACGCATTTAATGCCATTTTATACTTTTATCAATCCGGCGGTCAGTTGTACTGTCCGGTCACCATACCAATGAACATTCTTGTCTCGGAAGCAAAATTCTTTCAGCTCGGGAACGACGCTCTTAAACAGGTGTTAGACATGGAAGAGGTCGCTCAGAGTGAATTACCAAACAACAAGCTTCAACGTGAAGTGTGGAAACTGTTTGAACATCCAGATTCTAGCAAAGCAGCAAACATCCTCACTCTGTTTTCTGTGGCTGTTATCATATTGAGCGTTGCTATCTTATGCACAGAGACGCTACCAGAATTTAAGAAGGATAAGACAATAACGATAGACGAGACACACACTATTATATCGCCTATTAACGGCAGTAATATCACTGTCAATTCAACGAGGACTGTAGGGGACGGGATCCAGTGGAAGACCTTCTTCGACCATTGCGAGGTCATCTTCGTAGCGTGGTTTACCTGTGAGTTTATGACGCGATTCCTCTCCTCCCCCAACAAATGTCAATTCCTTAGGAACATGATGAATCTCATAGACATTTTATCTATTGCTCCGTATTACATTACGACAGCAGTTCAACTGCAAGGCAATGGCTTATCTAATTTCAGAATCTTCAGATTGGTCCGTGTCTTTCGGATTTTTAAATTATCTCGTCATTCGAGAGGACTGCAGATCTTGGGTCTGACATTGAAAGCCAGCATGCGTGAATTGGGTTTATTAATATTCTTTTTGGCTATGGGTGTAGTGCTATTCTCGAGTGCTGTATACTACGTGGAAGCGAATGCCTTCGACAGCATCCCCGATGCCTTTTGGTGGGCTATTGTCACAATGTGTACCGTTGGTTACGGAGACAAGGTAAGTTGCCTTGAAATCTATACAGTACTGCACATGCTGTCTGTGTTTACGTTCGATTGCAGTCGGAGCACGTGTTGTACGTGAACGAACGATCGATCGGTACATGCGCACTTGCTGTTCGATGCAGCTGTAAATGATCTGACATTTTTCTGCTTTTAACTTCAACAGGTCCCTCATACATTTTTCGGAAAGTTGGTTGGTAGCGCATGCGCCGTTAGTGGTGTTCTCACGATCGCTTTACCAGTGCCTGTAATTGTTTCTAATTTTGACTATTTTTACAACCGAGAGAGAACGAGAAAACTGCATCAAGATGTGCTGGCCCACACCGACTTGGATCTCAACAAAAGCGCCTCAGATAGTCAGGACGAAGACGAGAGAACTGTGGGTACCAAAAGCCCTGTTTCAACTACTCAAAATACGGACAGAGAATCACCCAGCAGATCGATTTTAATCCAAAGGCAAAGCGAATTACGAAAACTAGAGAGCACTCAGCGCAAACTGAGTCAAAGACTTACGGAATTTGCTCAGAATCCACCGAAAGCGAATGGCAGAGACTCAGAGCGTCATAGCAACACCGTGCCAACAATTATTTTACCTCACAATGGCGAAAAACAGCACCTGATGGGAATGGAACGGGAATCATGTCTGTGATTGGACAGCAATCATCACGTGATGCTGTCTTACCACGACTGCCGTTGATTGTCTCAGCACAGTGAACAGATGACTCGATGTTGCGTCTCTAGGTAACGGACCACGACACCACCATTTGAGCCATGCAGAGCGTGCGCCAGAACGAATTTAAACTGAACTGTGAGTCGTTGCCATGGTGTTGATGACGTAATAATAATTAATAGTAATATTTAGAAAGTGACAATCATGTTATTTCAATACAATATGGCCGCTATCTGATTTTATTATTAATATTATTTGTTATTAACAATATAAATTATTGAAACAATTATCGCATTTCCTATGTTTAAAATAATATAAACAAATCGTTTTGCTGTTTTGAATGCTATTTTCAGTCATCCAATACACAACAGCGGAAACAACCAACTGTCAGTCAGTCTGGAGATTGTGACAACAGTTCTAAAAAAACAAAAACAAAAACAGGGAATGAGCTGCCTTATTTTGTGATTGAGGCTGAACGAACAGTGAAGTGGCTAAACCAAAATAAAAGTTCACAATTTGTAGCTACGCCAGCTGAGTTTTTAAACCTCAGCACACAAAAACTGAAATTGTCTTACAAAAAGAAGTAAAAATAGCAAATAATAATAACTTTGTACAAGAGATTTGAAGTCAGGCGTTTGCTAAAAATCATCAAAAACTCTTTTCACATTTTGATTCAGATCTGCTGTATGGCGCTGCTAAGATTAGCCTGCATGCAGACTCAAACTAAAGCTTATGGATGTGATATGGACCCCACCTAGTTTAGTTTTAGTAATGGTTGAGCACTCTTTCAAAATCCTACTTGATATCACTGTCTCAGATATAGGAACTTTTTGTGATTTAGTAAGACACAACTTGTCGCATGGACGCTCAAAATATAGTTTACCTTTGCTTTTGTTTGAGGTTTGAATGATTTGCATAAGGCATCTTCCAAATTCTTCAATGATGGCGTGTTCCGTTTGAACATGAGTTGCACCCTCCTAAAGAAAGATAATCACGTTTATCAACTCACATGATAGGTCTACAACACAATAATTATTGGCTTAAATGTTTCTTAACAACACGTAATAGAAAGTGAGACATTTTTAGTTTCATTTTAGAAAAATTAAAGCTCTTATTAAAGTGTAAATAATTTTTAAAACAAAAACTAATCTATCGGAAAAGTAGCTTGCTGAAACCACGATTTATCACCTCAAAAACAGAATAACTAAAATCTATACAGTGTAACCCGCTTCAGGGCAAGTTAAAAATTGCTAGCGCTTTTGATAGCACTTATCCAAAAAGGCTTAACTATAAAATGATAAATCAGGGATCAACTTCAGTTTGATGATAAATGAGAATCTCACTTATCCGAATTGCACTTAAGCGGTAAATAAAAAAATCTACCTTTTATTAAATTTCCACTTGCAACCAAAGGAAATAAAGTGTAATTAATTACGTTGATTGACCACGCATAGGCAGTCTCTCACATGACAGGTGACAGAAAGGAAGTTGACATGGTGAAACTAAACAATCAGCCTCAAAGTAGATCACTAACGCATCAAATATTAGTATTAGTTGAGATAAGACACACCTTGAACGACTCTTCAGCACTCAGGAGTAAGCAATCAGCTGTAGCCATAGCAACATCAGATGTGATAAAAGAGAACGGCAGCCGACTGATAAAAGAGTAAGATATTTAAATGCAGTGATGGGGGAATTGTATCATAATTATGTGATTGTAATTAACAATTAGCAAGACTCATACTTGTCTTCAGTGGCACCTGCCCACAGCCGATTCGGACACTGTTCCATTTGTGATTGTAATTTAGTTTGCGCTGCTGTTTGTTGAAGTACCCTCACTTCTACAGATAAACAAACAAAAAGAGTTAACAAATGTCACACTGGGCAATAAAGCGTAAGGAATTAAGCTTCAAAACAACTTACCTGCTGCATCGGCAAGGTGCATCAGCGTTTTGCGTTCTGGACTTTCTTCAAAGTTTTTACAACCCGTACATTTACACAGGGCAGAACATAGAATCTTTGCCTGGAAGAGAATACATGAAATAGAGACAAACGCTTGAAGATAAACTTAGTTGTTAGGATATAAGAAAAGTGGTCAGCAGTCACCTCGTAGCATTCACAGTAATTCTTCAGACATCCGGACCGTTTACAATGGCAGCCTGTAGAGACAACAGTTAAGGACTGTTATATCATTCTAGAATATTGTGTCATGTGGCACACAAACCAATCATTGTGCTGCTCAGGACATACCTTTGGTGTGCATCCTTTCTGCTTCACCCTGTCAAATAGAAAGTTCAAATTAGAATAAACTACCAAGATAAAATAAAAAGCAATAAATTAATTTTGAGTGCCGTGATACTTACTTACCTTTCCCTTGCCGATTTTTGGGTGAAAAGCAAATGCATTACGTTCCAGACATTGCTATAAAGAAAATGTAAACAACTTCAAGCTCTAATCTCACAAGCGTATGTTGTACATTATACATTAACTATGCGATACTGACTCATAGTTTACATTCGTAGGAGGGTTAAAATAGTTTAAAGCCAGTAGTGATACTACAATTATTTAATTAATTAACAATTACTTGATAGTTATTTTTAAGCATTACATTTGATCTTGTTTCCAGAGATTGATCATCTCAAATCAATAACTTCATTGTGGTTATTTTACCAAAATTTATGCAAAACGTTATTGTCATACCACATGATGTTTGGAAATAGATTAAAAATACCGAGTACCTCAAATGTAGATGAAGTTGTAACAGGCTTTTTGAAGCAGAAGACTTGAAATTTCTCGATTTTGTTTATGGTGTAGCGAAATCTATCTATTGCTGAAAATAGTTTGTCAAAAGTGTTCTGACAGAAATTGGTTTGTTTTCAAATTCCTTTTTATCTATCTTGAACAAGTTAATATCAACAAACAAATCATAGCATCATTGAGACATGTAAGTGCATTTGAACTGAATCATTTTTGTTTGCCATTGATTTTGCAAGTCATAACACCAATACACAACAAAGAAAGTGAACCGCTCTGCTGTACTATTATCAAAATTGGAAATTTAAATAAAATTATAAAAGAAAGCTATTTCAATTATTAATTGCCACTGGAGATCTACTTAAAACATTAATTTTTGGAGGTAAATAAAAACACATGATTGCAGCATAGCACATGACTTTTTGCCATCAAATAATTTCTTGTGCAAATATAAAACACCACTTAAAAAAGTAGTTAACTATGTTGCTTTGTCACTTTTTCACCATAATAATTGAATCATCCGAAAATTTAATTGAAAGTAAGCAGTACAAAGTAATCCAACACTTTTGAGTAATGCATCACTTTTATTTACATCACTGTTGAGTAGGTAGCCATATGGGAAAGAATTAGAGATACAAACAGGGGGGTACCTTGATTGCTTTTCCGCGTTCTGTTTCATGCTCCAGATTATTAAAACAGTTGTTGCAATTACAATCGATACAAAATTCCCCATTTGCAAAACAATCACAGTACCTGGAAAGCAAAGAAATAACACAATAAAATAAAACATTATTTCCATTCAAAGTGAATATGCTACAATAGAGTTACATACAGTTTCAGACATTGTGATTTTGTGCAATTGCATGGCTTACGCAGCACTTTGGCATCAACCGGTTGCGCTCTGTAATATAGAGAATATTTGATAATTCAATAGCTGCAAAAATATATATCTAAGATATGTCAAGAATTGCGTACCCGTTCAACACAGCTGGCATTTCAGGTTCTGGTTGCTCCTGATAAGGTTGTGGGAGGATGCATGAGTTTGCTTTGGCAGCAATCTAAAAATAAATAAGTCAATGTTCATTAAAAAGTCTGAGAGAGGTTTGAAAGGGTCCAAAGAAACCTCGACAACTTGATACAAATACACCCTCAATCAAAATCAATACTGTGCATCCATACCAAGTGAAAAAGAATTGGAAAACCAAGATACATTGGAGCAAATACAACAAAATACAGTTTCAATTCTAGAAAATTATTGATCATTACATTACGTGTTTTGAGGTGTTCTCAAAAAAAATATGATTTTGTCATAACAAATCACACAGAATAACCAAATGATTAATAGGAAAAATTATCTTACCGGTTGAACGTAGTTGACAGGTACAAGCTGACCGCTAGGAGTGACGAGACGGTAAACTTGACGAAAGCCGGAATTGGCTGCCAAGACGCTCCCTGGCAACAATGTTGACTGTCCTTGTTGTGCTGGTGTTGGAAGAATGAATGTCTGTGGTTGTTGCGGTGCTGTTACAACTGTTTTGGGATATAACTAAAATAAAATTGAAGTTAAGGTGCTACACTGAGATGATTTTCACATGTTACGGGACTTTTCAGTTGCAAAATGGGTGCAAAAATTGCATTTTTGAATTCGTCTCATCGAGATGTAGGCCTACTAGCATATATGAAATTTGAACAATTTTGGAGGGTCTTATAAAACTCTAAAGATTTGGCATGAAATGGCCCAATGGTTACATCCAATAACTAACGATCACTGTGTTCTGAAAATTGGTCCAGTCTTACCAATCTATTAGGTTCTCAAAAAATGATGATGATCTATTTCCCTTGAAGAGGTTTGATAATCTTGCGTATTTACAGAAACATGAAGATCACATCAAAAGTTGAAAGAAAACCCTTGGAGACATCCAAAATCTTTGGGTTTGAAAGGAAATTGATATTGATGATCTACCTTACAAAAATATACTAATATCGTACCTGCGGTTGATTTCTCTGTTGTAAAACTGCATTATTTGAGAGTTGGTTGATTTGGTTTTGCAATGAAGAAGTTTGATGCGGAAGCCCCGGTGCAAATACTCTTGGTGCAATTGGTCGAACTGTGACAGTCCCTGTGGATGTGGGTGTAGGGGTACCTGATGATACCGCAATGGGGACAAAACGCTGCGGTGCTACCTGTGCTGCTTTAATAGGTGAAATTGATGACTTTGGTATAATGACAGCCTGTTTTGATGCTGGAGCTCTGACTGAGAGTCTTTGAAGCGGCACTGTACTTCGGTTACCAATAATAGGATGGGCTTGAGGTTGAGTCTGTCTGATTGCAGTTGTTGTAGTTGCTGCTGACGTCTGAAGACCTGCTTGAAAAATGCAACAGGAATATGCAGCCATTCAGATTGACACTATCAGTTTCAAAATAGTAAAGATAACAAGCAAGAGTTTGAGAGCATACCTAGCTTCACTAGAGTTGTTACTGCAGAAATTGGTAAAGACATTTTATTATTGGTGGTCATACCAACTTGTTGCACATTTGCACTTGCAGCATTCGTAGCAATGCCAAGTGTTTGCTGTAACACTTGAAGTGTGCTTGCTTCAATCTGGTGACAAGTTACTTTCTGGTTAGACAGCCCAGCATTTGCCAAATTGGCTAATTGTGTGCCTGTGATTTGGAACACACCAGGGCGTGTTGTAGGGGCAATAACAACCGATGAAGTAGACTGTTTGCCTGCCATAGCCAACATTGTTGCTTGGCTAGTCGAGGCATTCGACAGCGTAAGAGGTACTGTAAACGTGTTTGCCACGGCTGGCAATTGAGATGGTGTATTGGTAGTATTGATGGCATTGGAAGGACTGTGTGGCTCAGCCTTGACAACAATCACATTATTGGTAGCCTGGAACATGACATAACAAACAAAAAGCATGAGTTTAAGACCCATTTGTGGGGACATTGCTCCAGGGGATGAATCTCTTGCAGCCTACTTCCATGAAATGTACGTTTTGAATCTGTGAGTGTCAATCCTATTTGTCGGAACAATATACTCAATAGATCATAGTCTTCCTTATTATTACCACAAATCGAAATGTAACTTGGTGGATGACTTTCAAATTGACCCTAATTACAGCATATGTCTTTTCAATTACATATGAGTTACATGTCAGTCTCTGATCCGACAAAAGCGCTATAACTACGAGTTACGACAGGTTATGAGCTGAATAAAGCAGTATAGCACATATCAAGATCTGAAATAGGCAGCTATGATTTAACGCCTAGGTAGAATCATTCAGCGATGGGCGAATGCAAACAAACGCGATGGGAAAGACCAAAGACTTTTATACTGACCGACATTCCTGCTGCAGTTGAAATCCTTTTTCCAAGTAATAAATAAACACACCAGATAAATACAAACTATCCGGCTACGTGATAATAGTTACAAATAATTCCAGTCCATTATGCAGCTCGTACGTAAACTAGGATTAAGCATAGGGCAACTATCTGAAACAGAACCACTGCTTTGTTGTGATCAACCCTCACACGTCACTAATTCAACGCGAACAGCGAGCGACAGTCAAGTGTTTATTTCCAATTCAAAACGCAATGTAAGACAACTGAAAGAAATCGACAACTAAGAATGATACATGAACTATTCATAAATCGATCTTTGTTGTGTTGAACGATTGAATTTGAATAGTAGCGATGCAGTTCCTTTCTCCTAAATGATATTACACTATTGCGTTGGTCCTCGTTTAAAATCACGCGCTCATCAAAATGTGGAATTCCAGAATGACAGAGATCTAGTGAAAATCAACCAATTAGAAGGCGGGATTAGTATGATGTTTTAGTCACGTGATACTTTTTGTAAGAGATGATTGGTTAATTTATGGCACGACAATGTGAAACCAGATTCTAGCTGCCTTCCATGTTGAATGTTGGTTGAGTGAGGTTTGCAAATGGTTGATAGTTGTTTGTGCAATTAACAAATAACTTTGAGATGTTGAAATTGTAACAAATTAGCGTCGTTTCAAGAGGTACGTGAAGTTATTGAACACAATTTATATCCAAGCTTTTTCATAAGCCCTAGACAACGAGGCCTTTTTTCATGTCCTAAACTGATCATAATTTTGCCAAATTTGACAGACTGACACCGACGGTATCACACCTAAAATGAGTTAGGTATTGTGTTGCGTATCATGTTAAGTGAGCAGTGAAACTGAATGGCATTGTGCAAATTAGTAAACATTATTGAACATGCAACAACGGCAGAGCCTATTTCTCTTGTCCCAAGTTTGCCAGGAAAGGAACGTGATTGGTGCCAAGCGCAAATCCGCACTTTTTGATCACGGTTACACGGTGTTTGGAATCCCGCAAAAAAGAGAAGTCTATTTTTGAATTAATGATGATAATTACAAGAAAAGTTTTATACAAGGCAACTATGGTAAGGATGTGTTCCGGTTTTAAATCTATTCATTGATATTTCATTTCACTGCTTGAATTTCTTCTTCTAAAAATAGTTGCAATCAGATTCTCTTTCCACAGGATTTATTCACCATGATGTTGGGTGCTGGGAAGGCAGTAGCCATAGCAGCTGCCAGTTGCTTTTTTTACGTCAATTGGCCTTGGCGGCAGCACTATAACACCCCCCAATTGAATTATTTAAGTGAAATACAACTAAGAACTTTAGATGGAAATAAGCGTCAATTGAAAGCAGGGCAACTCTGGAAAGAACATGGCTGCGTAGTGATGGTTGTGCGTCGTGTTGGGTGATTCTTGTGCAGAGAGGTAATTTTCTTGCCACTATAAACCCATTTGTTTTTGTGCATGTGCAGAACTTTAATCAATTTCTTATTTTGTTTGACATCTAGGAGGCTGCTAGCTTATCCTCTGTAAAGCCTCAACTAGAGAAGATGAACGTGTCATTGGTGGCTGTTGTTCATGAAGAAAATGGCGTGGAAAAATTCAGAGAATATTTCAATGGTCAGATATTTCTGGACGAAGAAGTAAGTAGGGGTGGGGAGTTTTGAGACAGGGGCAATTGAGCAACACTTATAGAAAACTATATTGGCGCCTTCATTGGTGACGGACGTACTTTTATGCGCCTATGTCAAATCAATCGTAATTTTGATATTTTACTCTGCTTCTACAATTTCTTCGATTTTTAAGACATTTTTAATCATTTACCAAGTTTTATATCTATTTGTTTTATTTGTTTTATTAGTTATTAATTATTAAATGGTTTTTAAGTTGTTTCTGAATGGAGTTACATCTGCTTTATGAAAAATGTTTTTTATTACCTTTGCGAGAGGAGAACTCTTTGATTTGCGAAAGTATGGTGACAAAGAAATTGATTTAAATCTGGATAATTCTGTAATAAAGAAGAAGAGAAAAAGAGGAACTCACTGATTGTTCCTTCATTGACTAATAACAATGAATCGCAATATACATTCAAATACAAGCTTAATTCTGGTCTTATCAATGCTCGATCTATCACCAATAAAGCACTTATTGTTTGAGATTTGGTTGTTGATCATGACATGACCTGTTTGGAATTACTGAGACATGGTTACATCCTGATGGAGACGAATACACGCTGGGTGAGATATGTCCAAATGGTTATACTTTTCTACATGAACCAAGACTCACTGGAATAGGAGGGGGTGTAGGTATATTATTCAAGCAAGGTATTGGTGTAAATCCAAAAAGCGTCAGACATCCTTTTGTATCATTTGAATCCATTGATATCACATTCATGAAGCGTAACCCTCTCAGGGTAATAATTGTTTATCGTCCTCCCTCTGGTCAACCACTGAGCGTATTCTTTGACGAATTTTGCAGCTTACTAGAACAGGTAACAATAAGCAAGGAAGAAACATTGATAATGGGGGACTT
>JANVCG010063448.1:0-18047 GCA_025505365.1 Haliclystus inabai
ATCAATATTTACTTGATCAATGATGAATTATTCACTTGCCGTAATGATCACATACATGATTCCATGATACATTTTAAGCTGAGATTATTTTCTGTATTTTTAATATTTACCATTTTCTATTTACATTTTTTATAAGTCAATCTTATCTTTTGGTTACAGAAACCACTTATTGTGAAATTATGGAAGAAGTAAAAGACAATTATTCTAGGTAAAATATCAAAATAATTGTGTAAATTAATCAATATTTACTTGATCAATGATGAATTATTCACTTGCCGTAATGATCACATACATGATTCCATGATACATTTTAAGCTGAGATTATTTTCTGTATTTTCAATATTTACCAGTTTCTGTTTACACTTTTTATAAGTGAATCTTATCTTTTGGTTACAGAAACCATTTATTGTGAAATTATGAAACAAGTAAAAAGACATTTCTAGGTAAAATATCAAAATAATTGTGTAAATTATTCAAGGTTGAGTTGATTAATGCCGAATTTTATGTTTTTCTGAGTGAGTTTTCTTTTCATTTCTTTCTTCCTAGATGTAGATACATCAGCGGAGCAACAAATGGGAGGAATTCCATTCAAATATGTGTCTAGTGTTTAGAAGAAGAGATCAACAACATATGCAGTCGATACCTACAATCGTCAATTATAGTGCAGAATATATTCATAGTTTAGAGGGAGCTATTGTTATCTGTCTACCATGGGTGGTGCTCTACCATTCCTTTTTAGGACAGAATGAGTAGTTTTATAATAAACATGCGCCGATTCTGGTGTTTTACAATAGATGTTTTGATATCGTTGACATTGTTTCTAGGAGATTATCGAATTGATTGAATGCTTGCGTTGTTCTTATCTTCTTCTGCTTTGTAACGTGAAAGAGTCGAAAACCATAGTATGGATATTAGCATAGACTTCTGACGCGACACCGAAATGTTGAATTGTTCCTCTAAGGGTGTTCGCTTTTAACATGTCATGAAGCTTGTGTAGAAAATACTATGCACTTTAAATTCGACCTGTTTAATAATAATAATATATAATACCTCTATAGCGCTTATATCAATAAGTTCTAAGCGGTTTATAACATGATGACATAAATAAAATGTATAATATTCAAAAAGCATCAATATAATTGAGGTAATGGAAATAGAGTAAAAATAGGTTTAAAATAGTCTAGCCATTAAAAGAACTCTTCAATATTTCAATAAGATTGAATAATTTTCGTCGATAAATTGATTACGGTTTGGCCATCAATTTGCATTCCCAATTCCATGATACATTTTGATCTGAGGCTATTTTCGATCCTATACTTCACCTTTTTATAAGCAGATTTTATTTTTTGGTTATAGCAGGCACTCATCGAGGATATGCGAAGAAAGGATATTTATATTCATAAAAACAATAATATAATTATGTCAATTAATCGAAATAATGTAGCGTCTGTTCTGCCAAAGCGTACTCTTCTCTTATGCCTGCTGATTATAATCCATCTCTTCCCACTTCACATTTGATGTATCAGAATGTCAAGTGGTTAGTCCTCAGTTGTCTTTTCGTGCTCAATTTGTGTTTAGTCATGGTTTTGCTCTGTAATAGTGAGGTGAAGGAAAGCCATCACCAGAAGAAAGTAAACTTGGCCTGACAATAACGAAGAGAAGCTGTCGAATCATTAGAAAACACAAGGTTTTGTGTACCAGCTAGATGATATCAAATCATCAGCTGCTTCACGATATTCAGTGGATTCACTGCATTGATTGCTTTTTGAATGAGATCTAAGGCTGGTTTTGTCATCTGCTTTGCGGTTTATTGGCATTGGTAGCCAACAAGAAACTGAAATTGAAACAACAGGCCAAGTATGGTGACATTCCTTGATTTGCTGATGCTTTCACTGTCAGCTCATTTGAAGCAGTCGATGCATTTCAACATATCAAAGTTGTAAAAGAAGAAGTACTTGAAAAATCAATGAAAACCGAGTTGGTGGCTATACTATACTTTGAGAGATTGGAAATGAAAATGCTGCCAACATCTCGCGGAACATGCATCCAGCCTACTCTAGCTATAATCTTACCTTCAGACAAGAGAATGTTGAAAAGACTTGAACATCACTCTTTCCTTCAGAGATGATTCTGAGCAGGTGTTACCATTTTGTGGAGATGTATTGTCCTCTATCTTTCACAAGTAAGAAGCTTCATACAATTAATAATTACAATGGTGACTTCTTTCAAGAGTTTAATTAATGTACATATATAGGTAGGTAGGTATTGATGCATTTTTACTAAAACTTTGTGTCAATATAGTCATCATTCACTTTCTGTCTGTTTTTGTTCATCGAAAATAAAATAAAAAAATAGAAGAAAATGTCTTGCTTTCTTCTATTGCTGTTGTACTACGGTAGGGGAGGATGATTGGCTTGATAATCAGGTTATATCTATTAATAATCACGCTAGAGATATAGCAAGTGATTTGATGCTATGATAACCATCAGCCACATTTGTATAAGGAGCTGAAATCGCTAAGAATCCATTGTTTGGGAAGCTTGGCAGGGAACTTATACAAGAGAATGGCTTGTCCTCGTGCTGACCGTCATTGACGATTTTATGGGCAAGGAAAGGTATTGGCCAGCAGACCAATGAATTATTTGTTACATGACCATTTTCAAATGTCATTGCAATGCTTCACAGTTTACTCATCTAGCAAAGCAAATCTGTTACAAATGTGAAGCACCTGCAACAGTCATGTATGGTGATGCCGTTGACGAGGTCAATCCCTATCTCTTTCTTCACTTGAAAATAAAGACGCGGGTAAAGACGGCACTATAGATCAACATCTGATATGTTCACTGATATTACCTGATAAAATGCCTCAGTTTGTTCATATGGAACGTTAAAAGAAGAAGAAAAACAACTCATGTGCTGCCCGTGTGTCATCATCAACAGACCTAAACAATGGCTTTAAAAGAGTTTACCGCAGATCAAAGCCTTCAACAAGCTAGTGTTCTCATAAGCAGTAACAGCACCTTTTTAAGGTTGCCAAACCTTATTTCATCCATTCCATCTGCTACGTCGTTTTAAACACACTGCAGGGACGAGTCAATTTGTCATCAGCAATCAAGAAGGAACGTATTCATCGAAAGATGCTTATGCTTCGCAGTTTGGCTTATCCAAGAGGAAGTGGAGCTATAGTATAATCGTAAACTTCTAACCAAAAAGCGAATTGGTTTCTAGCCAATTATACAGGTAGCACTCGTTGGTGGTCGTATGGGTGGAAACTGAGCCATCATTTCAAAAAGTATTATATTATTTTACCGTGATTTGACCTCAATTTACTGCAGCATTGCATTCGCTCTGTTGATGATGATGATGCTAAATTTTTTGAACAGCCAAAAAACATTCCATGAGAAATGCTGTCAAGCCCAGCTTCACGCGGCAATTACGTAAAAACTGTTGTGCCGCATGAAAATGTTGCATGCAACGTGCTACCAAATAGATCCGAATCTAATTTGATGCACGTTCGTTGCATGCAGCATTTTTGGGATGTGTTCTCTGATGCACTTGAAACTTTTCGTGGCTCCACGTTGCAATTTTGTTTGCATTGCATGCGCACGAAAAAGTTGCACAGTGACCAACTAAGACAGAGACAAACGTGTTGCAAGCATCTATTCTACGAACTAATGGACGATAACCCATACAGATCCACAGTGACCAGTAAACTGCGTTCTGCAGTACAACGTTTCAGTGTGGCTGAAACGAAAATGGATCAAACTGTATATTCAACCAACAACAAGGGAAAAGCTTCTGTTGTGGAAGTCCAGCATGAATTATCTCTTGCGTAGATTATTACAGGACTGTTAAGTCCTGTCTATCATCTGGAGGATCTGCAGGAGAAACCCATACATGGCACGTTTTATCAAGAGGAACTCCTATCGGTATTAAAATACCTTGATGGGGAGAGATGGGTCAACAGAAGAGGTAATTCATGCTGCATCTGGTTACTACGAGACTATTGAACGATGAGGGATTAACTGAGAAGGCCATCATCCACATTCAGTACAATAAACAATTAGGATTTGTAGCAGGGTTCCTTCTGGAGGGCATAGTGCAGTGTGATGTGTATTTTCAAATCGCAACATGTAGGTGAGAGCTTTTGCCGTCATCGAGTGCCCTTCCTGTCACTGGTCATAGAGACTATAGCCATGTTCACTTCACGCATCATCAGTGTTATGCCAATCAGTCAAGACGAAATACATCCCATTGATCCATATAACCAGCAACAACAATGATTTTATATCCTATTCGAGGGTTATGTCAGGTACCAGTATACTGCTTCTACGTAATTCTATGCTATATCACAACTAAAGTCACAGAAACGTACACTAAGCTTGTAATCACGAAAAAATGTGTAAAACAGCAATAACAACGCGATGGATAGAGCTACAGTCAAGCATACTACATACAATTTAGCAGAGTCCAAGCTGTGTGAGTCCCGTTTGAGCAAACATTCATCAAAAGCCGTCACATGAAGTATTTTTACCTTATCAAATTGCTACCTAATGGTGGTTTGATGGACATAGTTTTATGGAATGCTACAACAGTGGATAGATGTCCCATGTCGACCATGTCAACGTCCATCCAGTGAAAATGGTCTTTCGTCGAAACTTAGCCAGGTCGAAGTCTTGCTTGGAGATAGTGTCATCTCCAGTTCATTAAAAAAATTTTCACTGAACATTCATTCAAAATTTGGAGGGTGAGGCTTTGGTTTGCTACATATTTTCTAATACGGTTTTTGCAGAACCTATTCGAAATGATCAGATGCGAAAAGATCTATAAGTAGAAACACTCTATGAAATTTGATAATAATTGCAGGTATGCATCTTGCATCTTGAATATGCATGGCTCCTCCCTCAGACGTTACCCCTCGTTCATATTTCCTCCTCCTCCAAACTGCACACGAAACATGGTATCATGGTAAGCAATAGCAAGACTTTTCTGTAGTGTTGTTAACTAATAACGGCTACTGCTAATGCGACGATTCAAATGTTTGAATAACGAGAGCAAACTAAGGGCGTATTTTGTGTATAATGAATGCGAATAAAATGTTAAGCGCGTGTAATCATGCTCTGTTATCCTTTTCTGTAAATGCAATACATGCACTTCTGTATATGGAAAGTCATTAAGAGAATTCACAGTTACAATAATCAGTTTTGCATTGGACCTCATCTGCTTGTCTCCATTAAATACTCAACTAAAAGTTTTGAAAAATGTTGAGAATATTATCATTTCTAAAATGATAACCATATCAAAATATAAAATTAGATAAAACTAAAATTCGATTTACTACAGGTGGAAGCACTTCGAATTTCCAATTTGACTTTTTGACTTAAAATTCAATGGCAAAAGGCACATACTTGAGCAATTTCTAATTATCTTCACATTCGAGAAATGCTTTTTTGAACACATAATAAGTTATCCTGTCGGTTTTTGGGATTGCGTGATCTATACTCATAGTGATAGGCACTAGACTTGTGTTTGAAGTTGAGAAACAAGACCGATGAATTTTAATCGAGAAAATGGTGGTTGTGTGATCACTGGAACATCTTTCCGTGAGAAGAAGTCAACTGAAAAATTTAATTGGAGTTGGAAAAAACACTTTAGATAAGTGGCTGCAGAGCAAAAATTAAAAACATTGCTGCGTGCTATATTAACAGAAAAGAAATATACTTGTTGTCTTTGGTTTTGAACCTTTTATTTGGATTTCAAAATGTTTTATCAACTATTTTAATTTGTCCAAGCTCTACAGTATTTTGCATACATTCATTTGCAATCGAAAACTATTTCGTACATTACCATTAGTCATAAAAGTAATTATATTAACACAATTGGGAATCTAGTTATTCATCATAACATTATCAATCCATCTCCTGAACTGTGCCACGTTGGCAAACATTGTATAGGTTGTAGATGATTTGCAATCCATCGAACCCCAACTAACAGCACCATGCAGAACCCAGGCGCCAGAACTTGCAGTTCGACAAACAAAAGGGCCACCACTATCACCTCCACAGCCATGTTGTTGTTTGTATTTATTGCCTGCGCAAATCATGTTTTTCGTAATCTATTGACAAGATATAAAAACTATAATAGTGAATCAGCTGAATAAATACAAGAACACTTCAACTGTTGGGAGATAAACTGCTAAGCTGAATAATGATTCACTCCAGGAAATCCAATGTTAGTCGTTCATAACAAATCACAGATAATCGTTGAAGCAGTATCTTCCCTTAAATATAGTATCGAGTGCTCTTCACAGCTCGATTGACCAGCTACATTGGCTTTTTTAGGGATGCACTTGAAATGGTACACTCAAATTTACGTGCTTCAAAAATTTATGTTTACCATTTAACGCAGTGAGAATGTGATGAATAAATTCAGCCCAACATTTGACTCTCATGCACGTGGTCGCAGTACAAAACTACCCTCTACTTGATGTACTAAGGCTTTGATGCTCACTTACCTTTGGTGCTTTTCCTTGTAAACCTTTTTGATTGTGATTGTTGCAGGTAGCACTATCTACTACATCGAGTTTTGCCTGTTGGAGAACAGTGTGTGTGCTAGCTTGTCCTCCAGTTTTTCCCCAACCTGTCGATAGAAAGTAATTCAGTATTCAATATAAAAACTGGTTGTTCCTCATGTCTTGATTTGACAAATGGCAATCCAATATGCTATTCCTTTCCTGGAAAAATATAAGCATTGAAGGTTTTCACATAGCTATGGGTTACTGAAGTATGAATGAGCCTCAGGTTCGTCCAGTTCAATAAAAATTACGCAATACTTCAACAAATCGTTGGTATCTGTTCTACAAATTACCTGTTATATAGCACGAAGTGCCTGCTGGTAAGAATTCCCCATGTCTAGGTAAGCAGGCTGTTGCAACCCTTTTTCCAAGTTTTGCTGGTCGATCAAGTTTTATCATGGCAATATCAGCATCGACTGCAGCTGCAACATAACCTGCATGTCTCACAACTTTCTTTGCTGAAAACTTCTGCTCAAAGCCTTCGTTAACATTCAGTGAGTGCTCACCAGCTCTGAAATACAGAAAGTATGTCAGAGGGTTATTGAATATGGTATCAAGAGCAAGTTGCAATTCAGCAGTCTGCTCGAAAATGGAGCTCTGTATTTTAATACTGTTAGGTTATTCGGAAATCAAATTTCAAAGGCTTCTTTCCACAGAAATATTCATGTCACGTGAAATGGACTTTTTATCGCTTAAAAAATCTGACGAGAATTGAAGGCAAAAGAATTACATTCGTTACCTGATTTTGAAACTGTAAGGCTGGTTTTCGAATCCATCAACGCAATGTGCGGCAGTAACAACCCATTCAGGCGTAATCAGCGTTCCACCACAAGTGAATTTATTTGCAATGTTCATGTACACTTGCCATGGCCATGAGCCAGCTCTAGCGGTTGTTCCAGCAACGATACGGGTAGCACTGATCTGTGGCATACCACATTTTGCTAGATAAAGATATACATCCTTCAGTTAAAGTAGCGTATAAATCATGTGAAATAATGGAGGATTGATTTGAATGTTCCGTTCACAAACGTATTAATCTGTTGGGCAATACAAACAAAAAGAAGGAATCGGGGACAGCATCCACAGGATCCTTTCAATGGCAAAATAATTTCCCCTAGAATCAAAGCTGTTGAGCTCACAGACACCCCTTGGAGTGATGAAAATAAACTTGTCATGTAGAAATATGTTTTTAAGAGGCTGCATGATTCGCAACTCAACCTACTGTACAACTGTATGTCGCCATTACTAAGCCTGATTAGTATCATCGAAAGATTCATCTCGAATCGAAAGAGATGTATCTATAGAAATTTCAGTTTAAGCTATTGTCATGTTATCTAGACACACAGCACTTCAAATATCTGTGCATGAAATTTAGCTGAATTGTGAGTATTCTAGACAATGCTAATGGAGTAACATTAGTTTCACAGGTAAAAAGCACCCATTACAATATTAAAAAAGTGAGAGAAAATTGAATAGTTATCTAACTGTTAAAATGATACTTTCTGTAAGAAACATTCCATTCCCTCTTTAAAGTAGTGCTATTTGTTTTCTATGTGACATACCTGGCATTACTGGCTTTGTTGCAAATGGATTTGCAGTTGTTGTTTGAGGAGGCCGAGTAACACTTGGCTTAGTTGCTATTAAAGAAGTAAGGAACAATCATTTTAGTGCTGATGCTTTTCATTGCTTCCCAGATATGTTGCTGACTACTACACTATGAAAAAAGTTTTCTGTGTGACTGTGTGGCATAAATTCCTGCATGACACAGCTTTCTACATGGATAGAGCGTTGAAACTGCTACAGGAAACCAATTTCATTAACAATCAAATAATCGTTAACGCAAGGACAGTGATTCCAGAACTCAAATTGTCTAGTTATTTGTCAGCAACAACATCTCTGACTGTTAAGTAAGTAAATTGTAAAGACAAATTTATTATATCAACTTACGACAAAGATTGCATGTCTTTGGGCACCATAGTTTCATCTGAATGTATTGATCGGGTATGTTACAGAAGTTTTGTTGCTTGTAAACGTGACATGGTACAGCGCTGTTGTCTTGGCAAGCTAATAAAGAATAAAATATATTTCAAGTTATATTTTACAGGGCACACACTTATGATCATTTCATATAGTAAATGATATTCAAATATACCTGTATCAACTGGTTTAATAACAGGTCGTCGTGTAGTTGTTACTTTATTAGGTTTCACTGGAAAAAAAGAGAATATACTATCAAGTCTAGCCTCAGCAAAAATTTTATGGCTTTACATTGGAGAAATACATGTACAGGAACGAAGCAATATTGCGTTATCCATGAAAGTCAAAGATTTACAAAATCTCAATCTTGGATTGACAGTTGTACAATATATGCTTATATTTTTGAGTTGAACAAATGAAAAATGAAGGAGTGGTTTCGAGATGTTTTTGAGTTACTTATTTTGTTCAGGATCTTATGTCGTGCAATAAAATTGCATGGCTCGAACTAGAATTTCCAGCCACATAGTGCTAGCACAAATTTCTCGCTGTCTAGTATCAAGGAAAGCCATTTCTACGTTCGTCTTGGAATAAAGTGTTGTCCTTCAAGTATTCAAGACAATGAATATTTCTTACCACCGCCACAACGACCACAGGATTTCAAGCAGAATATGTAATTCCCACTTTGACAATGTCCAAGCTGAGCAAGATACCGACAATTGGGCCAGTAATCACTACAACCTGGAGATAAAACTGAAGTGAGCTTGATTTGATAAAAAAAACATGATTATTGTCACTGTTTAATGTATCAGAAGGCCAATTATTAGAGCTGTTAAAGTTTTGAGCATTACTTGACTCTTGATTTGTGACATGCAAGAAAATACTTCTGCAAGTAATGTCCTGCAGGAGAGAATGATTCGTGTAACATCGGGTGTGGGTGTGTTGTAGGATGTGAGTGTGATGTAGGGTGTGATCCTTGAGCTAACTTACTAGAATAAACTCGTAAATTTTGAGAAAAACTAGACCATATGTAGGGAACTTTGATTGGTTACATCGGATCATAAGTGTACTGAATATGAAAGCTCCAAGGAAGATAGTAATTAAAGTGTTAGCTAAAAAATATCTTATTTCAATAAAGTACATCTAAAATGTTGCCATTTTTAGTCACTCAAAATTTCATTAGCGTTAAGGACAATAAACTTACAAAGGAGCTATGAATTTATAGCCATTATCAAATAGCAATTCGCTATGCTATCAGAAAGTTGCTTGATGGTGAGCTAAAACCCACGCTTAAAACTCTTCGTATGTCGAAAATGATGAATGCAAAGTCTGATTATTTCTTAATACATCATATTTCAAAGTGCTAATGGATTATCGTGCTTTTAATCCATATATTCTTGACATACAATTCTTAGTCGTCTTAAATACCTCATCTTACCATCTTCTACTTTACCTTATGTTATGTCTTATTATTCTATATCAATTCAATGTACATACCTTGACCAAGAGCGATAGGTAGAATAAACAATAACAAGATTGCTGACTTCATAATGAGTTCTGAGATGTGGTGGATTGTTGTTCTTCTCTGTACCGAATATACTGAATGAATCATTAGTGCAATGAAGGGGCCTTTTTATATTGAATGGATAGCTTAATGAGCAAACACTATTCACGTAATATGTCTAGAACGTATCGTCTAGAAAATCTAGACAGTATGTATTCAGCAAACAAACAACGGAAGATGGGATGTCATCGAGTGAAGTGTCTATGAAGCTGATTAAACTGCAAAACTTCAATATTATAAAACTCTGCTTGGAAAATAAGTATCTGTTGACATTAGAGGTGAAAAGTAGGTTGCACTTTAGACGTAATATTTCCTTGTAAACAACGCACAATTAATGTTATTGACGGATTTCGCATTTTGAAAAGTCATCAAATATGATTTCTCCTACGTACAAAATCCATAGAGCTATATGTATAAATCCTTTACGTTTTTGCAAATTCATGGAACGTTTAAAACGCCACGATAGCTAGTATAGATAAAGATCATTTGTTTTGTGGTCTTCATAACTTACCATAGACTCATGTTTTCAAGTTAAAGTGCCCAAGTCTCTATTTATAGGTTAAGATATTCGTTATTTTTCTGTTCCCAATTTTGATAATATGTATGCCCCGTATGTATGCATACTTATCGTTTACTAATTTATTGGATGTATTTGCCCTGCTATCTCATTAGTTCTTCTCCCTCTACTCTTAGTTGAAAAGCATTGAATGTCAACATGTATTAGTTGTTATAGTTTTAGGAAGGCTGTCTAATACTGTCGGCATATGAAGACCATTTTTCATTGATTAAATTCCCTTTCCCTTTTATACATCGTAATCACGAGTATTCGTAAAATCGGGATTCAATACAAACTGAATTGCTATATTGAGGAAGCGCTGTCATGTGGGCATGCTGAGCAACATTCAGTTTACTTGGTATACTGGCATAGGCCCACTCCAAAGATTTTCTATAACCAATTCAAATAACTTCGAGCGAGTAACCCCAAGTCAGAAATCTATCGCTTCAAAGATCATGCCTTTTTTAGCAAACTAATATATTAAGTGAAATTTTCAAATGTAGCTTTCCTTGGGGTTTACGATTGTTGAATCTGTAAATTCATTGTGGATTACTTGTTTTAACAAAGTTATAATGTTTTCAAAACAACCGTATTCGAAAATAGTTTGGGAAAGATTCAATTTTATATCCCAGATTCAATAGCAGCCAAACTAAATATATATTATATTTATGAAAGATCGACCTTTAGTTTTGCATATTGTATTCATGTTTTGTTCTCTGGATATGAATTTAGAGTACTTGAATAACATTGTATGGATCAGACCAAAGAACACAAGTCAAGTAAGCGTCGAGAGAAGTTAACAAATTTTTGTGTAACTGAAATCATCCACAATCTTTCAATACAATACATTGACGTTTAATACGATATATTTCAATTTCAAATAAAATCTGGTTATTAGACTGATGAATCATTAATTGCTTAATTCATATGTTGGTCGATCCAATCTCTCAAATATGCTACACGTGCAAACATAGTGTATGCTTCTCGTGAGTTACATGTCTCACTTCCCCAGCTCACTACACCATGGAGTTCAAACGGTCCAAAAGGATGCGTGCGACAAACCAAAGGACCACCACTGTCTCCTTGACATGGCTGCTTTGCATTGACACCACCTGAGCCAGCACAAAGCATAGAATCTTTGATTGGTATCTGTGTTGGGAGAAATGGAATAAGAACCAATTAATCCTGTTCTATGTATATTATCATTTTGATGAATGCTATTCACATCTGCATTATCAAAACATATCCTTAATAGTTGAAATTTGTATTCCTATTCTAAACATGTGGCCGAAGATGCAAATGCATTCCTTCAAACCCTTTCATATTATTATAATACGTGCCCTCTATCCCTTATAACAAAGTTGATAAGAACCATTTAGATCACTGGTCTAAGTGTAATAATTCTATCTTGTCATGTAGCATACCACAGAGACTGCTCCTCTCCCATTTCTATGATTGTAACTTTGACACACACTGTTGGATACTACTGTTTGTTTCACTTGCATGAGTACATTGTTCATTGGATTCAGGCCACCTTGTAGCTGCCCCCATCCTGAATAAAGAATAACAAGCGGCATACTCAAATATAATTGCATAATGTAATCACAATTGGGTTGTTCTGCTAAATCTGACTTGATTATCCTGAAAAGGCATTCAACTCTAGCGTTCCATAATGTTAAGCAATACAGCTAGCGTCGACGCGTGTATTAGACTAAAAAAGGTTGAAATTTCTCTTTCTTCGATATTTTATGATAGTTTAAGTGACCAATGATATGGAAGGGATTTCTTACTTTATTTTGTAAGACAAATAACTCAATGGATGCACCATTCCATTATCGAGGGATAATTATATTCAACATGTGATGTGTTAAATGGATAAAGAGGATTCTACCTGTCGCATAGCATTCCGTTCCTGGGCTGACACTAATGAGTGAATTTGGCAAACAGATTGGTGACACCCGTTGATTTATTATGACTGGTCTGTCTAATTTGATGAGTGCAATATCTTGGTCGTAAGTATGTGATGAAAATACATTGTTGCTGATAACACGGATTGGTGTAAATACTTGCTCGTTCCCTTCAAGTCGATTGAAATCATGTTCTCCCAATCTGAAATATATTTTAAATTGTTGATCAAGTTGGAGAATATCATAAAAAGAGAGCTCTTAGTAATTTGGAGGGATTGAGCTCCATTTTTTGAAACTTACATGATTTTAAGGGGACTTGGAACAAATTCTCTTCCTCTAACGCAATGAGCTGCTGTAACAACCCATTGGGCATTGATGAGGGTAGCACCACAATTAGCCATACCGGTGTCATTGATAAGAGCCATCCAAGGCCAGGAACCAGCGATTGTCGTTCGACCACTTACGATGCGAGCATGCTGTATAGTGGATCTTCCACATGAGCCTACAATAGATAATTGTATGCGTAATTGTGCATCTGGTAATTTATTGGAAACACAAACATTGCTAGCAGATATAGAAGGATTCGTTAAATTGTTAAATTGCTAAATTGTGCGAAAATGAAATCGAATTTAATGATTATCATTCTGATTTGTATCTGCATGTTAATTTTAGGTGCTAGCAGATTGAGTGGATACTTTTGCAGTTTAACTAGTACGTCATCTATTCTTTAGACGAAGCTCGAAGTCATCATATGATATCGCAGTCCTGTACCATGTGAATAACTCTTCTTTTACGAAATAATCATAGTCGTGTATAAAATACCAACCTTGAAAAGGAGGACTGGTTGCCGGTCGAATCGCTGAAAATAATAATTTAAAAAAGTATAATTCTGGCTTAAAGATAATTGAATATTACAATCGTAGTTACCTATATGCTCCCTTCAATCCTACAACTAGCTTGTTTTGAGTATGTAAAGAGTGTACTCTAGGTTCAAAAGATTTGGATCATTCGGCGAACATCATTTTTTCTTGCTTTGACATTACAACCGGCAAAAGAATATTATTATGATTTATTATTATTACTAAATTATAGTCTATAGAGAATGTATATTAATAAAGGTTATTATAATATAGATGCTATAGATTATGCATTATAAATTTCTATTTTCTGCTATTATGATTTGATTCTATAACTATTTAACATGATAGATGATTATGAAAATCCAGGAAATTAAAATAGAAACGAGACTATATCCACTCCTAATAAGTCCAATAAAAGCTTAGATAGACTTACGAGGTCGTCTCGTTGGCACTGACGGCTTTGCTGTAGATGAAGAAAAAAAAAATCAAAAATAAGTTTAAAGAAAAGTGATCAAATGTTGGCATTGATTGCTAAGTATACAAACAAAACATAAACTTCATTACATTCTTCACTGTATAAAGAACACTGTAGAAAATGGATATCTAATTAGAACAGGAATTCTTAATATTAACATTCCGTTTGAAGAATGTCTTCATTTCAATGGAGTGGTCCAAATCATTGTTAAAGCGTTGTTAACCACTGAATTCTATGTTATGAAAGTATATTTACTCACAGCACATATCACAAGTCACTGGGCATCTTGCAATCATGGCAGATCGAAATTTTGGATCGATACAATGTCTAGCAGCTGCTAAATCAATACAATTCGATTGAGGATCATCTCTACACACTGAAAAGGAAATGAAATGTTGTATAGTGGGAGAGGAATTATGTACTCTATATCATGCAGTCAACAACACCAAAGGGAATTCAATAATTCTTACATCGAACTTGACAGTTGCAAAAAACAGTATCAAAATATGCTATATATTGATCGAGCATAATCTCTACCGTGGCTTTCAGATCATCTTGATTAAAATTCATATCAGCATAGCAACACTTTGGAGCTTCATCTATTTCAAGAATGTATCCACTTAATTACCATATTGCAAAATTATTTACTATTGACGTTGAGTTAAGTTCAAGGCTGAAATAAGCTCAATCAGATTTGTATCCTGGGAGTGTGAGTGAGTGTGTGAGATTTAATGTCACATAGCTAAATCTTGATCAAAACTATTTTATATTTCGTACCAACAGGCTTGGGAATTAGTTCTCACCTTGACCTGCTGGCTGGGTTGTTTGTCTCACTCCTCCTCCATTGCCTATGAAGAAGGAAAGAAGTTAGACGGAATGATGCATGGATTTGAAATTCAATCCCATAACCTCGACTCATATGTTACGGGTACGGTTCTCAATGAACCAATCTGCCCTCATGGCAGAAGCAGCATCATTACAAAAGATAATTTCTCAATATCGGTACGATAAGCAGGTAATTCATCGAATTGTTTCGCTGTATGATTAGGCTGGGCTTAAATAACAAGGCTATAGTTTCACTCAAGCAAAAATATCGTATCTCAAATAATCTGCGAATCGGAATTGTATTTCGTTGCTGACTTAGAAATCAACGATCACCTTTACACAGTTGTTAAATCGCTGAAATTTATACAGACTTTGATTGCTTTGAGAAACGATCCAATTATGATGAGCAAAGTAATTTACTTTCAAACAGGAAAAGCTACGGCTCTCGGATTACAATCAATGTTGTTGTGCCGTTTTATTGAAGATAAATGGGTTTCAAATATCTATCATATTGATTCCAAATTCTTAAGCTAGTATAGTGGCTTTGTAATATGTTATTTGAGAGATAACATATATATTTATAGGTGCAACTGAGAATATAATCTGTCTTTTCAAAATATTATGTGAACATTTGTATGAAGTTTAGCTTCCTTAGCAAGTGTATTTATCCAGCTTCAAAGTGATTCAAAAAAGCTCGGGTGAATATGCATCCTGTTAAGATAAACATTAAGAACAAACATTCTGAATATCTTCAAAGGTGCTTTAATGACTTGTTTTGATACGCTCTCTTTGCTGTGCAAATATATGGTAGTAATTTCGAAGTATCCCGCAACTAAATAAATTCACTTGTCCATGGAAGTTCTTTAGCACTTCTTTCACAGATTACCGCTCGCACCTTTATCAAGGTTTTGCCCGAATTGTTTACGCAGCCAACAATTCTGTTAGTAGCCACCTGCTTCTGATTTTACAGTAATCTTATACTTAAGTTTTTTTTCAAGAAATGAGGTCTTCAAAATGCCTCTAGTCAATTTATTCAATCTTGTCTGAAGCTTGATGGGAAGAAGATGATCACTCAGATAATAAGGGAGATATGTTTACATAACTATTTCCTACTACTTGGATGAATTGAGAACCAAACGGATAGATATTCTGATTAACCCATCAAAATGCAGTCAAACATTCAAAAGTCATTTCACTAATTGTGATGTATCAGCCTCCAGACAGAGCACTGAATTCAAATCCCTACACAGTGTTTTTTTTATAAAGTAAAAAAAACATCTTACAGAATCCACATGTTCTTGGGCAATTTTTTCGCATGTAAGAAGCATGCTGTGCACAAAACCCATCCAACTTGTTTATCCGACAGCTCACACTTGGATTATCTGTACATGCTAGAAAGGATAACAAAAAATATGAGAACACTGTAATACAAAGAGCGGCTCAATCATATTACTTTAGTATCGAGACGCATTTTTGGTATTTGGAAAAGGCTGAATTTTATGAATGAACTGATTTATTGCTCTATTAGTAAGCGTAATTAATATTGTCAGATATTCTCAAAATCGGGCATTATAGCTACCTAGAATGTTTCCTGTCCCTGTAAATATCATAATACTGTCGAAGTCACTCTTTCACTACATGCAAGAGGAGTTCATTATCTCCACATGATTGTTTTCGTTTACAAGATGTAGAAAAAATATTTAAGCATTGCAGAACACAGTATGTTTGTAATGCATTTATTTCTAGAAATTATCAAAAGATAGATCACGTATTTTCAAAAGATATTGGTGCATGATAGTTAACATAAAGTGTCAACCCTTGAACAAATTCTAAGCTAGATATGAATACTCATAATTATGAAATGAGAACGATGTGTTTGATACATGGACAAGTGCACTTCAGATCAAGACAAAACTACTAGTTTGATTAGAATGAGAGAAGCGTTCTTGTTTTGAAATTGTTTAAATTCTTACCTAGAAAAATGCTAAACTTATTGAGAAGAGATTATTATGCTTTTGTTGAAAATATTTTTGCTTCGATTCCAACGCTTTTGTCTCAGTAAGAATAAAGTTTTTACTGTGCAACACAAGAGTCTCGATATTTTTATATTTGAAGCAAAACTGGACACCATCTCCAAATGGAGAAACTAGTTTCAAAATGAAATCACTTGTCATATTGAGCCAAAAGCTCAAATATATGATAGTACTATTTACATATTACTTACCATCAACAGTATGAAAATAGGAGACAACAGCAATCAAAAGTAGACGATAATACTCCATTTTTAAAGAAGTTCAACTGGAAACTCAAATAATGGAGAATGGTAAAAGTATACTATTGAATTTAATATCCCACCCCCAAGCATTGTATTATATTTCGAAAAACGTGTGAAGTGTGAAACAAAAGTGGACGATGAAAATAAATATTTATCCCCCTTTTTCTAAATTTTGAATAAATATTTGCTCAACTTAACACTTCCGATAAGCCTTATGCGTGATGTTTTGATTCCACGTAGTGGATATGGTCATAAATAGACATCTATATCAATAAAATGTGATTCATTAAGGCAAAGCAGAAGCATCAAATTTACTAATGAAACAAAAGCATTAATAAGATAAAAAGATGTTATACTTACTGAAAAGCTATAAACAATTTTATAGGTGGGGTTGAGAATGTACTATTATCTTTTGTACATACACTATTTGTATGCACAAAGGGTATTCAATCTGATTATCATCCCCTTTAGAAACCCGAGGAAACAAGGCTTTATAGATGCATCAGAGAGAATATACAAACTACTATACATAGCTGTGGAATACTTTGTCAGGCGCTTTCTGACATCTTCAATAAACCATCTTAAAACACCAAGAATTTAATTTTGTCCGCCACGGAATAAGGCAGGGAGCAAAAAATACATATCTTATTATGAATCTACCCATACTGTACCCAGAAATCAAAGTGCAACTTGTAGGATTTTTTCATATCCTTCAATAATATCAACTAAAGGTGTTTAATTAATTCCTAGCATTTTGCACTTGATGAATCACAGTAGATCCTCATGTACGTTTCCCTAATACAGAACAGTTATCGTATCTTCCATTCAATATCATCTTTTGCATTCTTTACGATTTAGAAGATTATCAGCTCGAGAAAATAGTTTCCAAACAACGACGGGAAATGAAATCTTGTGAAAATTCAATGGATTGTTTTCCGTTTATTAAAAACCTTTCATGTGCAGTTAAAGAGTCTAAAATGACCAGCAGCCTTGTTGCAAAAATGTTTGAAATCTGGGGCCAGATTTCAAACTCGATT
>JANVCG010063559.1:0-18043 GCA_025505365.1 Haliclystus inabai
TGGTGTAGTGGCTTGACCACTATTGGTTGGCTTCAGGAGGGATATCGGGCCCTAAAAACACACAATGCTACCTTGCTATATTATATGTTAGCCCACTCCAGTGAAAACAAGCTTAATCCCTACCTGATTGCGGTACAATGATCACAAAAAGAATACACTTCATAATCATTTTTGCATCAATGTGCAATTATTTCAAAGTGTTCCTCGTTTTCGATAATCATAAGAGGCAACGCAAGCATGGAAACCCAATTAATTTCAAATAATGCATGAGAGATCTTTACCAAAAGGAATACGTATTCTGGTAGATGAATTTTTAGACGATATATATTTTTATGAACAAATGTATTTATAGTTCAATTGACATCTAAGATTAAAAATCCAAAGCGTTCACGTACACGACGCTCTGTGCGACCTTTCAACGAGCAACTGCGATCTTGACACATTTTGATGTGAGTGTAAATGTGAAACAGAATTTTCTTCGATTACATTAAAGATCATTTAAAACTTAGATACACAAACCCATGTATAAGCAGGATAAATTAAATTTATAATACAAAATGATTGACCTTCCCCCATTAACTGATTAACACGGTATGATTATATATTTATACTAATTACTACAAGGCTTAGCTAGAAACTCAAATGATGTGTCTCCAGAATTGTCGTGTTCAGTAGAATTATTGAAATCACTTGAGTACCAAAAGGAATACGTAGAACCTTGGATCAAATGAAAACATTTGGTAGTGGCTACATAAGGTGTATTTATCCAGTCAACGTCCATTTCAGAAAAGTCATGTTTATTCACAATAACTCTACCGTGAAAATCTTCCACCAAGATAATCCCATTGGCAAGATAGCCCGTTGGCCAGGCACATCCAAAATGACTAGCATAGGTATTGGCACATCTCAGGTTTCCATCAACATGTTCGAGCCTGATTTGATAAAAGCCAGTCGGTGGTTTAAAATGAACAATTCCAGGCTTTTCGTTTTTACTTTCAACATACACAGTGGTATCACTTGCTTTTATATGGCTCATAACTCCACCTAAATAGATATATAATTCACAACTTCTCTTAACTAGCTTTCTAAGTACTTCAAATGATAGCAAACAAAATCAATTCTGAATATTCTTTATCAATTTGATTACTCTCAATTGAAACAATCATAGTTTTGCGTTATTATTTTGCGTTAGAATAGGAAAATATTTAACAAGAAGCCGCAGTGCTGTGGCGTAGATAACCAGAGCATACTATAATAGACCAGTGAGTATTGATTGCGTCACAAATCTTTTAATGCAGTCTCACTGTTTTTTCTCTCATAGGATTAGAACTATATACGCGTAGAATTTACTTACGGGTGCAATTTAGGACATCTCAGGATACTTTTACATACATTCATTTCAAGTACTTCAAAACAAGCCATGGAGGCCGGCATAGTCTGTGAACAGCCTCTAATTGTGATAACCTTTTTGGCATGATTAGTTTGTGCGCAGGCTAATAATAAAGCTGATTTTGAAGAGATTCCACTGAAAAATTTGAGATATCAAATCTCCCTATCCGCAGAGATCATTTGAGCCTTTAGTTTGTCCCTGAAGCTGAATCGTGACCAGGATTGCGGGAATTTGCTTCTTCGATTGTATTATCATATTAATTCTATAACCAGTTTTGATTACTTTGAGAATACCGCTTTTCAAGTACAGATGCTACTGACGTAGTAACAAAACAAAAAAGTGGCCGAAAATTGTCTCTCTTGTGTGCATTGACTGCAAGTGAACATACCTTAAAAATACAATTTTGCAGATGGTTGAAATGTAACCAACAATCCAGAGCTTAGTAGAGTGAATACAGAAATATACCATAAAAGTGTGTGGTAATACTCTCTAAAGTAAAACTGGTAGCAAATGCAATTATTATACATATGTACGAATTCATTCTTAATTCAAAAAATAATTTTATTCACCCTTTTCATAATAAACTGATCCATCTTTTTCCAAAATACTTCCTTCGTTTTCAGCAACCTCACTTCCTTTCTTCATGAATATTTGACATCTTACATTTGAATTATTTTCTCCAATGACATTCATTGATAGATATTGTGACTTTGATAAGAATATCATAGCGCATCTTCCAGATGTCGTATTGGAAAACGTTGCAGATAGTTGCGCAAAATAGAACTTACCAATTTGGCTTTCAAAGATTTCACCATGAGTCATGACGCTTGGCATTCCACTGGAGCACAATACCGTATGATTTAAAAGAAAAGGAAGGAAATACCTCAGCAAAATAATGGAGTAGAATATGCCCATGTCTGAAGATTACCACTATACACTCGGCAACAGTAGTTTCTCCATTGAAGTTCTAAAACTAACATCTGAAATATTCTAATAGATGCATTATTGCAAATTGAACTACACCTGTTTTTTAAGACATGTTTTTTTTTTCGTGTTTAAATTTGCCTCACAACAGGCTAATATTTGCAATTAGATGTGAACGCGTTTCGGAGCAAGCTTAATTAAGTAAATGTGTCATGCTTAAATGAGCAATAATGAATAGGATGAAGCATAAACCGACAAAAGTTTAAAAAATAAACAAAAACAATGAATACACGAGAAAAAGCTTAATCATCAAACCTTGAATGGATGGACTGTTATCTTGAGGACATTTAAGTGGTACTAGAAACCGACCTTATAGTGAATAATGGCTATAGGAAAAACATCTATCAGTAATTTTACATATTGAGACATAGGCTATGGACGTTTTCTCATGTGAGAAATGTTTTTCAATGGATTTCACATTGTTCCATATTGATTGCTATAGTTGCTAAACATTGCAAACTCCCAAAAATGCAGTGAAAAATGCTGAGTCCAATATCCGACGATTAGCTCACTTTTAAGAATAATTTCACGTTGCAGTATTGCAGTAATAAACTTTCACCTTTATTCATTCATCACATGATTGACTGTAATTTAAAGCAGGCGCGGATCAAGAAAGGACCGAAAGTACTTGAGCATTAGTCAGAATTCAAAAGGATTGATTTTGCCACAGTAATGTATAATTGTGTTTTGACCCAAAATTGAAAATTCAGCTGCACGTGCTAAGCATACGATTACGGCACACATCACCACAAACCATACACAAAACGGAAGATTTTTAATGTTCTCTTAGATCCACTATTTCAATACTATTGTTCGGCTTATCCGACAATTCTAGCATGTTAAGCTTAATTATATCATACATAATTATTCCAACTTCAAGGCATGAATACAAGGCATGAATGCAGGACCTAATGCAAATCTATCATGTCCATTTTGATATAGATTGATTATACATTCGTCTTCGATGTTATTATTTCCTGTAAGCCATCCACTTCATTTGACATGAAACATGTGCTAGAATGGTTAGATCTATACATGTAATGATGTTGGATTTAAATATCTTTTATTCTGCTATTTTATAAATATATTGCTTTTAATATCTCATTCCGATTACCGTTTTCAATTTGAAAGGGATGCAGACAACAATAAAATCTAAATAAAATTTGCAAAACATCTACAGGAGGAATACAGTGTACTCTGGGACCACAAACTTAGGGTCTTTCCCCTAAAGTTTTTCTCCCCTTCAGCTCCCACCTAGATTTTGGGCTGGATCCGCCTCTGATTCTAAGGTATCTAGGGCGTTTGCAATAGTATCAGACACTGCCAACAGAGATTTGTCTGGTAGAAAGGCAATTCAGATCTCTGATCTCAAGAGATGTAACGTTGAAAGAAGGACATTCTTTATTTTTGCAACTGCAAGACAACACTTTTACAGGCCCCTCTCTTGATCAATTATTAACGTTTCCAAGAACCTGTAAGAACCTTTGATAATTTTATGATTATCAAATCTGCTGCGCTTGACTTTTATCTGCGCGCTTCATTTCTAAAGACTACCTATAGGATAAAATTATTATTTTTACTCGACTGACCAAACAAATGAAACAGAGTCTATGTTTGATAAATTTTCTTTAAGCATATAATTTTCAAACCAAAGGTGCTCCTACAATAAAACAGATTATAAAAATCGAAGAAGTCTACATCAACGTATTTCGTCAATAAATTACTATACAATCCCAGTTTTGCGATATATATAAGCGTGATTGCATTTGTAAAAATGAGTCCCCTTACATTACAAAATGGGGCAGTTTCTCCTTAGATGCACCAGCTCTTATTATGAATGATAAAAGTGCATCAATTATTGACCCAATTATATTAACTATAATTATATGATTGTAGTTTAAGGTATTTAATCATTGCACGGTTTAACAAGAAACTCAAATGATACTGTTCCTACTTTAAGATGTTCAGCCGAGTCGTAAAAATCGCTGAGGAACCAGAAAGAATACATAGAACCTTGGACCAAATAGATGCAATGGCTTGTGGCTACATAAGGCGTCATTTCCCAGTTAGCGTCCCATTCTGTGAAATCATATCTTTGTAAAATTATATTACCACGAAAATCTTTCACCAAAATAATTATGTTTTCTGAATAGCCTCCTACCCATTTACAACCAAAATTGGTATAGCCATTGCCACAGCTTATACCTCCATCTACATGCTCGAGTCTGACTTGGTAATATCCAGTCAGTGGTTGAAAGTATACAATTCCAGGCTTCTCGTCTCTACCTTCAACAAATACGATAGACTCATTTGCTTTTATGTAACCGGTAACTCTACCTAAATAGATGATATAAATGAAAAACATACATTAAATCAATAAATCTTAGACGGAAATGCATACGTTTATCCGAGCAATTTGATTTTCGGAAAACAATGTTTGAAGCTAGCAACATATAAGATTCTACAAATAATTCTGTGTGGTTTATCGAGTTCCCAATTAGAGTAATCGAACTATACAGTTCTCAAGAAAAACCACTGTCATATTGAAACTCACAGGCTTAAGAATCAGAAAACTAGCTTTTGGATGCAACATGGACCAAATTTACTATAGAACTTAATTTATTAATATTTTCAAAAGAAGCAGGAGGGAGTTTTTTGGCATGAAGCGTGGACTCCTAACAAGTCGTTTAAAAATCCATTTTGAATCAAGAGAACATTTAACATACTACAGCTGGAAATTACCATAGTATTGCACTATAATGTAGCATAAATTATTTCTTGAATACATGTGCGAAACAAATGTGATTGAACAAAATTCACTCCTCCAAAAACTTTTATTGACAATCTTAGTAGAACCAGGATCAAAAGCAACCACATTGAAAGTATTTCGATTGATTTGAAGTTTCCTTGTGGCATAAAATAGCGCTCAAAGATCGTGAATAAGTTTGCTTACATGGACTGAGTGTCCATTTAAAGCATCTTAGAAGCTCTACTCATTGGCCTTTCTTATAGCGATGGGGATTCCAACCAAATTCAAATTCAAAACTATAGAGCCAGAGCGTTGGTGTTAGTTACAATCCTTTTATCGTTTTTAAAAATAAGCGATGTTCCAGGGGATGTTCCCAATCACCAAAAAGTAGAGAATCAATGATAGCTATAATTATATCTAGTAAAATGCAGATGAACAATCATTTTTCAAACGTCAAAATAGCAACACCAATGGTTTTAGTGAGTAACAAAAAAGTTTCGATCTTTCAAAATGACACAATATATAATTGCAAAGGAGAAATCGCTGCAGGTGAAAATGAAAAATTGTTCAAATTTGTGTTATTCCTAATTGGTTCATGTAGACATGCGTCAGAATGAAACATTTATATAAGATGTAAATGTTATGAAAATACTCAAATGTGCTAAAAGTGCTTCTCAAATATAGCCGGAAACCCTGTGATCTGATTGGTTGATTATTATGGGGATTCACGTAGAAATGAATCACACGCTTGTGCGATAATTTTAGAGCTTTGCTATGTGTCTCCCAACCTTAATTGGCGATCTTTTTATTATTAAGGAGACTTCAAGCTTATAAACAATACATTGACCACTTACAAATGCTAGGGTTATTTTGTAATATTCTAGAACAGACTTCCACTTACTTTTTTCATAATAGGTTGACCCTTCTCTTTCAAACAAAATCCCTTCTTCTTCAATGTCTTCCCTACTCTTCTTTGTGAACATTTGACATACCACATTTAAATCGTTTTCCTCGACGACATTCATTGACACGTATTGCAATTTGGATAAAAGTATCATGATACATCTTTCAGGTGTTGTGTTGAAAAACGTATCAGATGGTTGCGCAGTATAAAATTTACCAATTTCACTTTTGAAGATTTCACCGTGAGTCATTGCGCTTGGCATTCCACTTGTTAAATCTCCATCACACGATGAAACGTGGCACAACAGAATTGGTAGAAGATACTTCAGAGTCATAGCTGATGTGAATATACCCATGTCTGCAGATCAAAATTAAATAGCTGTAGATACTTCACTCGTGTTTTCCTTATACTATCTGAATTATGCTAATAGACGTATTACTACAAATTGGTGATTGTTTAAAGGTGACATTTTCTCTAATCATTATAAACTGTATTTTACAAATGCTGATTATGATTACGTGCTTATCAACAGTTGGGCCAATCAAAGGTCTTCATGTTTAAACAAGAAAGAAAGCGTTTAATGCAGTGAAGTACGTCAAACTTGAAATTAAGCTAAGAAAGCATTTATAACATAAAAGAAATTAGCGGCACCTCGCAGCTGTCTTGAAAGGATAAACTATTGGTTTTGCAAATTGAATTCGTTGCTCGTAATTGCTGTTGAAAAGATGTGTTCACAAACTTCCATAGTCGATAAGCAGGGAGGGGTCATTTAATTCGCAATGGTACACTTTTGAGGCTGGCTTATAAACCAGCTAACATTAAGTGTTCAAGTAAACAAAGATACTAACTACTTTTATGAAATGTAATTCAATGAAATATTGTTCCACCTTGTGAAATTTCTAAAATAAAATAGAGTGTTAACGAAAAGTAACCCGAAAACGTAACTCCAATCATCGAAATTTCTTGTTCAAATAATTAATGTATTCTTGAAAAAACTATTTACATCGATTGTTGCTATAAAAATAAATATAGTAAAAAATTATCCGATTTTCTTGTATCGTATCATTATTTTCTGAATATAATTTTTAGAAAAGTAGTATTTAATTGATAACGGTTGATATTTTAAATGAACGCGTGCTGATAAGATAATGCAGTGCATGGTTTATGTGAATTGTTCTTCATAAAATCCAAGATGGACGCCATTGGTGATGGCATCAATGGTAGCTGTTTCATGTAATTCTAAAAGAAAAGAAAGAAAAAATAGTTGAGCTAAACGACTACGTATTTCAAAGTTTTCGAACGCACTGGTGGTCGCGATTTTCCGGCCAACAAAATGGAGATTGTGAAATTGAGGCAGAAAAAACCCATGGTTCTTCGTGTTTCGTCAATAAAATCACGTGTGCTGTTTTGAATGCATTGTTTGTAGAGGTAAATTCGATCCTGGTTTTGTTGGCCCGAAAATGGTGTCCATATATCACATGACTTGAAATTGACCAATGAGAGATCAAGAGGCAGATCAAAGGGTGTCCTAAGTCGTGTAAATAGATGACTTTAGTCTCCTTTAGGAAATACTTCAGAAAATCATCTATTTGTCCGATTGATAAAATGTCAATGCCGGAATTGAGTCACATTTTACCGTTATCGGTTAAAAGTCTTCATAAAAAATACTATAGGCTGCTATCATTTTAGACTCTTGGAACAAGGAATGATCCATACAGTGAAATTCAGGTTTAGTCAGCATCAGAACAGTTGATAATACTGTATTACAAATGGAAAACTATTAGACAGGTGGGGTGCATTGAAGCCGAGGCCTAAATGATTGTGACAATCAGCTATCGTATCTATCAGAAACAAGATATAATTGCATAACAAATCAACAGTCTTATACCACAACCAATTGTTCGAATAGTCATTTTTCAGTTGTGGAAAGCAAACGTTCTGCACACAGGCTACAAACAACATTGATTATTCCTTGACATTGAGTAATTACTTCCCCACTCACATTTCATGGGTCGTTGCGTATCACATAAGTGTTCAAGCCTTTAGCTCTTTTTCTCTATAGTCCTACACATGTAAAGCTTGATCAAACAAAAGCTGTCTTACGCTTTCAAGGATGCTCACCAAACCCTACCTTGGGGTGGTTGCAAATATATATTCTTATCAAATGCAGCCACTGGTTGATGAGATGATTCTTGTCTGAAAGAGTAACAAACTATCAATTAATAAGTATAAAACACATCAAACATTGGATGTAGATTAGAAGAATTTAAGGATCCATTTGATATTAAATCTGTCATTAATATTCGATTGTTCAGTTTGAAACAAAGAATTGTATCAAAATGGCATGGCGTTTGGATGACCAGAAGACGCAGATTTGGAGGAATGGGAATTATCAATACACTGCAATTACTTGAAAATTTCTGGGATTATCTTATTGCTGATGGCCCTTATCTTTTGCATTCGACTGAAGGAGAACAGCTTATGCAGTCACTACACAATTATGAAGAAACACACAATATATTCACAATGAATACAATTTATGAAATGATCATATTTCATAATGACCATTCAACTCATTTATGTTCACACAATTGTGTATCAATCAAATCCTTCTAGTAATGATACTTGCCTTAACAGTTAATCAAGTAAAACAGAACCCAATGAACATTTTAGGATAGGGATACCTTTCTGCAATGGTCACTCAATGATTCATCAAATAAACTTTCCTGGTAAAGACCATCTATATGGTCACTGCATTGACAAGTGCTGAATAGCTACTGGTAATTACTACAAATGCCTATGAGAAACAGGAATATTTTTCCATTCAGAAACCCGTTCTATCGAGGCATTACAAAAAAGTATTGCAGTCAATTCATTCAATTCAATTGAATTCGTTGAATTCAATTGTAATTTAATTTTGGAACACCAATGCATTAGGCCTACATAGGAATCTGAGAGATTATTTATTGCAGTTCAAGAGTCAAAATGAATAGCAGCCTTATTACAAAAATGTTTGAAAACTGGGGCAAGATTTTAAATTCGATTTCATTAAGTGGCATTGAATCCTTTGTATCTCCGACTGTTGACACTGTCACCTTTGAAAAGGGTATCATCACTTCAGCTGTGTTAAAAGCAAAAATAATACAAAGGCTGCTGGTCAAATAAGGCTCTTTGATTCGACAAAATAACTTACCTAGTAGGTATATGATCTTCTTGTTTGTAATTGTTCCTGAAAAATGATTCAAAGTATTGTCAATATAATGAGAAAAAGTTAACAACAAGTTTTATATCAAAAATTAACAGTAGACTTACCTCAGTTGATTTAAATCACTGATACTTATACCAAGGAAATGATACACTTCAATAGGTAAATCATGAGGGAACTCATTCAACAACATCTAATCAAATTAAAAATAAATAGAATGATCAGACATTTCAGCAGGGTCTTACCATGCTAGCTGCTTGCAGACCTGGATTCTATCTTCTTTGGCAGAGATTACAGTCTATTGCCTGTTGGGATAACATTTTCGTCCAGGTCTGTGAGCAGCTAAACCATTCGTCATTGAGATTAGAGGAAAAATGGAAAACAGAATAGCTGTGGCTTGGACTTTCTGGTCAGGTTATTATTGGGTCTAGATTCGCAGGGTCTCCAGTTCAAACCCTTGTCGGAGCACTATATCAGATTGAGCAATGTTGACTATTTATTCAGAGAGCATACCTTTACTTACACTGGCTAAATACAATCTAAATAAACAATTTTAACAATAGAATAGCCAAATATATTTGGGGAATGAAACACCTGGTTGGCTTAAAAACAACGAAGGTTTGGATCAGTATTTAACACGATGAGTAAATGAAGTTGATATTTTTAGATAGCATTCTGAGAGTTAACAAGTAAATCAATAAGCTTGGCTATCAGTATAGATGCAAACAACATGGCTTTGAGTAATTACTCTTGGAAGAAGCAAAGCATTTAAATAATCATAACATACCTGTAAATAGTTCTCAAGTCCTAATCTCCTAGCATTAAGAACCTTTGGATCTTTATTTAACATTTTCTTAGGGGGGAAATCAATATGGTTGTCGAGTTTCTTCTGAATCTGCTCAAAATAGGAAACAAACTTAGTTCATTAGTTAAGAAAGCCATTCCCCTTGTTAGTTTTTGCTTTCAAAGCTAATTTATCATGTATTTAGCAATATGTAAAATGATTGACTTTAAGAAACCATCTAAATGGTCAAACAAGAACAAATTTTATTCTTTGCTCTGAGCTAACGATCAGCCAAATATATTGTAATTATACCTCTTCAATCACATTTTAGATTAAGTCAAAAACTTTTGAGAACTAAAAGTTAGTTTAAATTTTTCAGGTAAATCAAATGTACAAGCATTTTAATGGACTATTTTTTTGACGCAATAGTCTTATTTTCAACAAATTAACATAATTCTCCAAATTTCAGGCATATATCACCTCTATAATCAAAGGCATTAACTTACACTGAGATGAGGGGGAACATATCAACCTTTACCTGTTAAAACTAGAGTGGCTTAATTCCTCTTTCAAGCTATCTCATGTCACTTATATGGCAATGATTGAAAATAGCCATATAAGTATGTGATTGACAATATCATACTATAACATTGCATATAAGTAATATTGAGGGATGTTGTCACAGCTTTCATGATGTAGCACTGATTAGCCTACATCGCAGCTATATGAAAAATCCTACTGCTCCATCTAGAGGTTAGCTAGATTACTTGAATGATTTAATATCAAACAGTAGGCTAGAGCTCATTCAATCCTAGAATATGTAAGAATTGATTGTTGATTTAACTTCAGATTCAAAGAAGCAACTTTGGAAAATAATCCATAAGAATGATAAACAATTTTAAAGAGTCTAAAATGACCAGCAGCCTTGTTGCAAAAATGTTTGAAATCGGGGGCCAGATTTCACACTCGATTTCATGAAGTGACGTTAAAGCCTTTGTTTGTCCAATTGATAACAATACCATTTCCGAACAAGAGCGTCATCACTTCAGCCATGTTCGCAACCAAAACAATACAGAGGCTGCTGGTCATTTTAGACTCTTTAAAATTTGCATATTTCCTTTCATGTTTATGTACTACAGCACAAGTACCATACCTTTTTATGCAGGCCAAGGAATTCACTGTATCGTCTTTCAAGCAAGGTAACATCTTTATCAACTAACAATTCAATCTGGTATGCCTGGGTAGTAAAGTATAAGTAAAGCACTACAAATACAGATTTTTATACACCAATAATGTGCAATTTATTCTTTTGTATAGAGACAAAAACCACATTCCCCCGCTTTTAATCAGCAACTGATCAGGAGATATCATGTATCCCCACAGGTCTCATATTTTGTACCCATGCAGATTACAACTGGAAAGTTTTGGATCCTCACGAGTAGCATTTTGTGTTACTGGATGGAAATAGGTATGTAAATCAATTTTTTCGCTTTTTTGTTGTCTCACAATCCACTTTATGCAAAATTGAGTTTGTTGCAGAGAAGAACAGATGGGAAAGTATAGATTTCTATGTCAAATTTGTATGCAATGACAAAATTACTAATAATTAATGAAATGTAATGACAAGAACAGCTTAGATTGAAGATTTAGCAGCACAAAACCGTATAAATTTGGTTTTAGCAGTGTGTATTTTCATTTTGAGACTTCAACAGCAGACTTTCCATGACCCTGATTTGAAGGGTATGGCAATAGTGCACCTGATTATTTTTGGACCAACAAAATTTGGGCACTTCAACCAAATTTTGGTTTGGTCGAATTCTTTATTTATCTCAGATTGCAGAATGAACAGCCTACAGATGGAAGTAATGTGTAATTTATGGAAAATCAAAAATTGAAACATTTGAAAAAATTTACATTGATGAATGCACTCCAAGTGTGCACTTGAAGTGAGATTTAAATGTTTTGTGAATGTCCACCTTATGGATTTTGCGCAATTGAGATGTAGTTGGAATGTGGTGCAGATTTTAGCAAACAAAAGGTGTTTTTACAAAATTGTAGAGGGAAATAAGGATTTAGTGCATTCATTCTGGACAAATTCATAAATTTTCCAAATTTGCACTTGAGGGCTAATAATTTGTGTTCCCACGTAAAATTCACTCTTTACATGTAGTAGCAGTAGTGTGGATTTTCTAGAGAAAACTGAGGCATGGGCCACATATTTTGCATTACTTTCCAAGTTGGGGTACACAATAAATAGTCCAACTATCAAAGGACCAATTGTCTATGCTCAACTTAGCCTTTTTGCTGTATACATGAGAACTTCAAAGTTAGCATAACTTACAACATACGATTTTCCTGAGCTTTTGTCTTCTACAAAGCGATAGTTTGGGATTCCAAGAACCCTGATTTTGGGTTGTGGCATATTGAGAGGGATACACATTGATTAACGATCCAAAATCTTAGTAAATTACAATTCGAAATAAAAATTCCAAAATCACAATCTTTAATTAACCGAACTATCATTTTATTCACCATTCCAAGGACCTGCTTCACCAATAAATAGCATAAACCATGGCTCAAATGTGAGTTCAATCTATTGCATGTAACTCAAATCAGAACAATAACATGAAAGAGGAACTCTGTAGACTAAAATCAAGATTTGTTATCTTCAAAGAATCAACTGGGGAACGGAAATAAGTAACTTACTGTGAAAATTCACAATGTTTTGATAGCCTCACATTACGTTTGTTTTGCTTTGGTGACACATTCATAATGGCAGGTTTGAGTGAGCAGAAATTGAAATTAATCAGCGAACAAGTGATTAAAAGATAGAAAAATGGTATTCTGTAGAGCAGCATTTCAAACCGAGCGAGAAACAAAAATAGGACGTACATTAGTTTGCGGATAGGATGTGGATAGTAAGCTGACTGGGAGTCCAGTCCTACAAATGTTGTTAACCAATCCATCAGACTCGTATAACCCAACCATTGACGAATGTTAATCTATCAACTCCAAGTAGATCTTGTACATATCATAACACCAGGTATCAGTACGGTAGGTGTACGTACTCTGTGTTTGCAAGGTTATGCTAATGATGACTTTTGTTCATTAAAGTACTGTACTAACCGTGAAAAAGACAAAAATTTGTCAAAATGCCTGCGTACAAATTTTCCGTAAACCCCCTGATATTTCATCGCAGGTGACCTCTTCTGCTTAATGTCTAATTTTTATGGAGAATTTTAGGTAACGAATTATGGTTTCCATCTGTGTAACTTGCAGTAAAAAGAATGGTACACTCTATCGAGAAAGTAAATGCACAATGGATATTTCTCATTTCCAAAGCAGTGCTCCACTAGCTTGCCTCCTTATATCCTACTATTGAATGAAGCTAGATTAGTCGACATGGTGACAACTAAAACTATTTCATTTACTAATAATAAACAAATAAAACATATAACTCAATTTGATTTGTTATTAAATAATTCAATTCAAAATCTATAATTAAATTACATCTTTTGACTGCGACATTTCATTCAAGTACCTATCAGACTTCAGACTCTGGTATATCAGATATCAGCCATTCATCGATTGGAAAATCAACATTATAATTATTACTATCAACGAGAAGACTTTCAGAAGTTTTTTGTGAGGGGTCACATTTCTGTTTTTTCCTGTTGCTTTTTTGTGGCGGGGTCCACTTGCAGAACCCTGTAAAAATAATAGAACAACTATTATATTTCTACAATTAAAACTCTACAATCGACAGAGATTTTCATCAAACAAATAGTATGTTTTAACATCTGGATAAAGCAAGAAGCGAACACACAAAATTCTACTCAGGGAACAGGAAACAGGCCTCCTAGAATGCTGTGACGGTTTGCAGTTCCCAGACATCAGGACAAGAGCCATTTCCTGTCTTATATCTTGTAGGTTGGGTGCAAATTCGGATATCAGCAATGAAAATCTTTAGTAATTTTGATTTGCACTTATGGGTTACTTATGGGTTACACTGTATTCCAATGAGTTGACTACAATCCAGGACATGGTTTTTTAGTTGCAACAGAAGGTTATCATAATTGCATACTTACACAGCACAAACACAGGTAGAATGACCAAACCATTAATTAAACCAATAACCACAATACCCAATAACATCTTGAAGAATATTAAAAACGGTCTAGTTTGTGCAAAGGCCAATACCAACACACCAAGAAGTGTTGAGAACCCTTAAAAAAGAGTGGAGATAAGAAATCAGAATGAATACCCTTCCTATCATTGAAATAAATTTTCCTATAGGTTATTTGAAGAAGAATATACAAAAACTGCAAACAATTAGCATACTTCCTTGTGATGTTTGGGGTGCCAAAGATTTACATTTAAAATACTGATGAACAAATATAGTCAACTGTTATAACGGTTACCTCTGTAAAATGGCCACCTGTCTATAATGGTCACTTATGCAATGTCTAAAATAGCATTTTCTGTTGAATCCATCCTGTATATAAAGGTAACCTGCATATAGTGGTCAATTTATCTGCCTCTCATAGCTGGCCCTTATGTACAGGTTTCACTGTAAAATGAGTTTGTGTAAGAACAGTAGCTTCATTGAAATACATTACCTAATTATTATTTGCTTCTAATCCAAAGCATATTAATCTATATAGTGCGTGTGGCATAATGATAAACTACAAAATAAACTTGGCAATAAAACGTACCTCCTAGAAACACACTTGATCCAATATTTGTTAATGCATCTACAACTTTTTCATCAGGTGAAGTACATTTTGATGTAATGTAAGCATGTCCAACATGTGCACTATAATCAACAGAAAAACCTATGGCAACCACCAGGATAACCATGGAAACAAGATTAAGTGAGACATTCCAAATAGCCATAATACCAGCTAATTCAACGATGAGTACAACGAATCCAAAAGCGACAACAAAGATCAAAGCAGGATGAATAAGGAAAGGTGCAGTTAGAATGAGAATGCATAAAGCACAAATTATGACATTACGAATTGTCATTGGTTCAATCATTTGGAATTGTTCGAAGAAGTAGAATGCTGTATGAACAACATAACATGGTTTTGGTAATACCTCATCTTGAAGTTGGCGTGTTGCAATAAGGGCATTTTCGTAGAAAAATGAATTTCTATCAAGTGGCATAAATAAAGTAATTCTCGATACCAATTTTGTTGTGACATCATCTGCAATATTTGCGTCTTTCAAAAACAAGATATCTTTACGGAACATTATTGAGTGAGGTGATTGTAGAAATTGTTTCAAAGACGAGTAAAAATTTGGACCATAATAATCAACATTGGCTTGTTCTGCCCAAGACCTGAAAGCTGCTAGCCAATTAATTTCCATCGGTTTATAATATTTACTGCTCGTTGCCATAAAAACTGCGTTTGTAATATTGTCTTGAACAGATTTTAATGATATATCAACATCGGGTGAAATGACAAGCTGAACGTCAAGAAGCGTTTTGAACAGACGTTTACGAGCTGACAAGAATACATTGACATAGGTATCACCTGCTGCCATTGAAAAATCAAATTCACGATCTATCTTTGTACTGATGTATGCTAATCCAAACAATATGGTGATTGCTGTGACTGTAATTATGACTTTGGCACGTGTTTTTATAATTATCTTTGCCCAATGATGAAAAATCTAAAAGAAAATAGAACAGCATTATGAATAACTATAATCGGATAATATAAAACAAGAGAATCAAGATCAAGTACATTCAAGCTTTGCATTACAGTTCTGAGAAGAAATAGAAACATTTTACTTTTTAATGAGTATTTTCACTTCCTTCTAATTTTCGAAATGTGGTTTCAGCTACTTTATATATTGATTCTTAAAGAAACACGTTTGATACAGAAAGCTGGATGTCTACATTGTAACTTCCCCAGAGATGAGAATTCCAAATTTGGAAACAGCCTGAAATGAGGGGGGCCCCCGAAAATTTTTTTTGACCTTTTCTACCCAAGAGGGCCTTCACAGCACCAGCAATTTGAAATTCTTTTAATTAGAATGAAATTGATTTTTATCAAGAATTTGCATCTGTTATGTATGGGAAAGTAGTTTTCAAAATGAAAGTGTTTATTTTCTTTCTTTTTTGCAATTTGCAAACCAGAAAATGTTTTGAAAATTATTGTCCGGTTGTTGCCACGGCAACACGATCTTGCGTAATTTATTATAAAAGAAATTAAAAATTAGAATTATTGGCTCTCCTTCTAGCTAGCCTGTTCATTTAAAATAAATTCGAAAATGAATGGAGTTTTCTAAAGATGGAGTTGACCTTTACAGATGTTTCTTTCCAAAGCAGGGGTTTGTTTACTCATTTCCTATTGTTTCATGGGAGTTTTTCAGGAATAAATCATTTTTGCATCAACAAATTATCAAATTTCCATCAAATCGATGATGTCATGCCGCTTGCAAAACACATTGACCCTCCCCCCTGAAACTAATTTTTTTTCTCATCAGAAAAGAAATAATTACCAGACCATTCCAGAAAGTCAAAAATTTCAAAATAGTCGGAAATCTGCTAAAAGTCAGAAAATTCTCTTGTCTGCTTCCCCTTTTGTATCGGAATTCAAATTCAATTAGATCTATATTTTCTCAATCAATTTGATACATACCTTACTAGAAAATGGTTGTACTGGTGTTGTACTGCTGCACTCTGCTGATGTGTTGCTCCTAGGTGTACTATTACTTTTCCGCCTTTCCAAATCAAAATACATAACAGCCACAAATACAGTCATCAGCAAAGTGTAAATTAACAACAATGAAAATGCTGCGTAAATACAAAAAAATTTAATTCCAGGGAACACTGTCCATGTGCTTATAAAAAAAGCTATGATATCAGTCAATGTTGTCATGGTGATTGTACCACCACACTTTGAGAAAACAGTGCCAATACGTTCAATTGTGTTCACATTCCTGTCAGATCGCCGCAAAAAATCCAGAATAATAAATATATCATCAACAGCCACACCCAGCACAAGAAATGGTACAACGCCCGTAATACTTGTGAGTGGCACATGAAGCATTAAACCCATGCCGAAAGCAGCAGCAATACCAACAAAAACTAAACCCAAACCAGAAAGTGCAAGCATGCCATAACTTTGTTGTGGTTGGCGGAAATTAGTAAAACTAAATACAGTTAGAGATACAATTAGGATCAGAGTGACGGCAATTAGTTTAGCATCACCAAATGTACTGACAATTGTTGCATCATCTTCACTTCGAGTTGCTTGATAATAGAGATGTAAGCTATGATTCTTTGCTGCAGTAGAAAGTGAATCCATGTAATCAACATACGTTTGTTCCCACTCCATAATCTCATCCATCGCATCTTCATCATCAAGTGGAAATGATATGAAATACATGAATCGTAACGCAGTTGAAAACGTAACATGTTTCTTGGAATTATTACGTATATTACTAAGAACGGCTTTTGCGTTAAACATAGCTGGTCGACCGTTACTCATAAGTCTGGGATCTTTCAATCGATTGTTTAAAGCAATTATTGGATTATTCAAATCCAAACCATTTGGCCCTTGTAAGAATTCCAAAGGTGTTACCGTAAGACATTTATAAGGAGCAAGCTCACTTTTGATACAAACATCCTCGATATTAGTATTGTTTCTAATATAAAAGTCAATTTTTGATACAAATCGAAGATAATCCATTTCAAGAACATTACCTCCATTGATTGGTTCTACTATAAACTCTGCTAAGCGAGTCCTTATTTGAAAATGTTTTTCTGTTATTAGAAACTCTTGCTCTGTCCTTGAATGATCGGGGTAATATAGTTTGTATGTTCTTGTTTCTACTTTTATCCAAGAGAAAAAAGCTAGCAACGCTAAACACAAAGTTAGAAACATCGTCATTGTAAGCAGAGGACGCTTTGCAAACTGCATTGAGGTTCTGTAAAACCAACGGTCCATCCGATGATGTAATGTTGTTGAGATATTGATCCATACTTTAAAAACACTTTTGTGTCTTTGCCA
>JANVCG010063670.1:0-18042 GCA_025505365.1 Haliclystus inabai
GATAATCATATGTCATTTTCTTTGGGGTGTACCAGTGATCTGAGAGCACTTGAGTCCTATAAATGCAAACTTTTGGATTCGTCATACCCGATATATTTAGCAACAAGGTCTATCAACCGTTGGGAGATCTAGCATCTTGGACGTAGCTTGATTTTCGTTTTCAGACCATTGATCCATGACATTAGGTGCAGGTTTGGCATTGCGTCCCTCACCATATACCGTCGACTCGCCATGGGTAAAAAAAGCTTCCCACTCGACCCCTTGGGGATCTGTAATCCAAGACTTATCACTTTTAGCATAGCAGCAGGTAGTTTCTCCTTCTACGAGGACCTGTCCTTTTGCTAGCCCCATGTTGTGGTAGACGTCGTTCAATTCTTGAGAACTATCTGCCTGTATACCCAGATGTTCTATGCCAGTGTGATTTTGATCCGATGTGGATATCGCAAAATTGACCCGAGGGTCGTCTAACATCCACTTTGCATAGTCTGGTTTGACTATCGTCGCCTCCGCATCAAATAGAGCATTATAAAAATTGATACTCTCAGTCAGGTCTTTTACTCGCAGGTGTACATGAAATCTTTTCATAGTATATATTAATGATTAATTGTTATTACGAATCGGCACAAAGTCGCAATTCATCTTTATGCTCCTGTAATATAGGAATGATAAAGTCAATAAGTTGCCTTAGATCCCATCCTATAAGCTCTGCTCCCCGACGGCACTCTTGTCTATCTACTGACGCTGCAAATGTAGCCGTTTTAAATTTTTTAAGGACTGATTTGGACTTGAGTCCTTCAATCTTAGTGGGTCTGATGAGAGCCGAGGCCACTATAAATCCTGTTATTTCGTCTGCTGCTATGATGCATTTATCCATGAGTGTATGACGAGCCACTCCCCAATGCGTATAATGACCAGCTATGGCATGAGCGATTGCTGATTCACCTCTATGATTCAACATGTCTACAATTACCTTGGGGTGTTGCTCAGGATATTGCTCATAATCAGCATCGTGCAGTAATCCTGTAATCGCATATTCGTCCTGATCCTCGCCGAAGTATATGGCTAGACGTTCCATCACCAGTTCTACTGTTCTGGCATGTCTGAGTAGTGACTCACTTGTCGTCATACTTTTAAGTATTTGGCGCGCCTCATCTCTGGTCATGATTGCTATATTTTCTTTAGGTTCTCAAATAGGATGCACCATTGACATCAAATATGCTACCCGTCATCCACTGGTTCGCTTGGGCCATGAGCAATACCGCTTGAGCTACCTCTTCGGGCTGTGCGACACGATTCATAGGGCTCTGCTGCTTAATAGCCGCCCCGATATCACCCTGCAATCGAGGTCGTGACATATCGGTTTCTACAAATCCTGGAGCAACGGCACCAACGAATATATGGTGTTCAGATAAAGCATGTGCCAGCGATTGAGTCATAGAGTTGAGTCCTGCTTTGGATGCACCATATGCTGGCATCATGGGTTCTCCTCTGAACGCACCACGACTAGATACGTTGATGATCTTTCCATGCTTTTGATCTATCATAATTTGGGCCACTTGATAACAGACATTGGAGGGGCCTATCAGATTGACATTCATGATTTCTTGCCAGCTATGTTGCCATTGGGCATAGCTCATCTGATCAACAGGATGATGATAGCCTATTCCAGCATTATTAATGCAGATATCTATCCGAGCAAATTCGCGATATATATCATCAATAAGATCTGCTATCTGTAGCGGATCACTGATATCACATTGGTAGATCTGATGATCACCATCCAATTCATCCAATAGCTTGAGAGCCTCGTTTTCGTTGGATCTATACACGATGAGTAACTGAGCGCCTGAGTCATCAAAAATTCGAGATATTGCGGCTCCAATTCCTCGAGAACCACCAGTAATGAGGACGATCTGATCTGCTAATGAATGCACTGCCATAAGTGATCAGTATTACTCCCCTAACAGATAGTCCACAGCTAAATAGGTCATCGCCTTAACACCAGTGATCAGACCTCGCTCATCGATGAAAAAATCTGGAGTATGATGAGGGTACACTTGATCTGCTGGTGCTTCTGGATCTTGGCCGCCAGTAAAGAAGTATAAGGACGGCACTTTCTCTGCAAAAAATGAGAAGTCCTCTGCACCAGTTACAGCCGGAATGACGTGAACATTATCCTCCCCAGCTGCTGCATAGATCGAGCCGATCATCTTACGGGTAAGATTCAAATCATTGTATGTCACTGGAGCATAGCGATCTATAGTTACCTCAGCAGTGGCACCAGAACTCTCAGCAATGGCGCTAGCTGTTTGATGGATTTTGTCATGTATGATGTTTTGCATATCTACATCCAAGGTTCTGATTGTTCCGATCAATTCGACCTCTTCTGGGATGATATTATTGCGCTGACCACCCGATATTTTGCCTACGCTGATTACAGCGGCTTCCTTAGTCAGTTGGGTCTGTCTCGCGACAATATTATTCAACCCTTGGATGATCTGGGCGGCTGCCGTAACGGGATCCACACCCGCCCAAGGTTGAGAGCCGTGCGATTGTTTTCCTTTGACCTTGATCACAAATCGATCTGCCGCTGCCATGATACCACCGAGTCTATAATTGATGTGGCCCACAGGTGTTGCAGAATTGATATGCTGTCCAAACATCACCTCAATTCCATATTTTTCTATGAGACCCTCTTTTACCATGAGTTGAGCACCTCCTTCTTCGCCTGGAGGAGCACCTTCTTCTGCTGGTTGAAAAACAAAAACGATCTTACCACGTAATTGATCCTTCAGGGCCACTAATATTTCGGCTGCACCTAATAACATGGCTACATGTGTATCGTGACCACAGGCATGCATGACTCCGACATCTTGCCCCAAGTATGTTGAAGTTTCTTTGGAGGCAAATGGAATTGCCGTTCGCTCAGTAACAGGGAGGGCATCTATATCGGCTCTGAGGCCTATGGTGGGACCTGATATACCTGTTTCCAATACCCCTACAACACCAGTCACTGCTATACCTGTATCCACTTCTAGACCCAAACGATTTAATTGTTTGGCGATTTTTTCGGCAGTTTTGAATTCTCGATTGGATAGCTCTGGGTACTTGTGAAAGTCCCTCCTCCACTCTATGACCTGATCATTGATTTCTTGAGCATGATGATCTATCCTCTCGTGGAGATCAGATTGGCCGTAGGCCATAGTTACACAAGCATATATGATGCAAAATGAAATGATAATACGCATGATAATAGTTAATATGATTACAAGGTGGTAAACTACAAAAATTTCTATGATTCTATGAACGATGTCTCGCAATCAATGATATGAGTCCCTTCATTACGCCCGCATCTTTGGTGTGGGCACTTGTTTTGATCAGATTGATCACAGTACATCCCCCACCATATATATGTTGGGTTATACTCATATCGATACCATCGGACAAGAGCTTCTGGGCTATTTCTATGGCGTTATACGGAGTGATCTGGCGATGTGTTTCGACTCCATTGGCGGCAATATAGTAGATTAGGTTGGCCCCATGGGCAAATGGGCTACACATATTTATCAATCCCTTGTGTTCAGCCAGCATACCTTGGAGCGAAGAGAGATCACCCTCCAGCATCGTGTCGATGGCCTTTTCATATATATGATTCAGCGGTTGATCTCGTAGGATCACATCATTCCAATCGACATAGCCATACTGCCGAGCTTGGCAGAGCTGTATATCAGTTTGTGAGAGCCCTAGCGACATGATATAATCATATGACTGAGCCACACATTTTGGATGCCAACTTTTTAACTCTGTTATGCTTGGAGGGTATCCTTGAGCGTATTGCCTATAATGGCTGATAGCTAGTGCATTTATATATTCAAATGTTGTACGAAACTCAGTCAGATTTGTGATTATATCATGATACATATCACGCACGCTCTTAACCTCGTCACATACATAGTATAATTCATCACTTTTCATCTACTCAAATCATGGTAAACCTCGCAAAAAAGTACTTACTTTATGACTCTTTAGGAAAATTTTTTAATCATTAAAAATTAATATGAGCAAGTTTGATGAATGTATAGACACATACAAAGCTGAGTTCGACAAATTGGGTATTTCGTATGACTCAGAATTATTGACTAAAGTAGCAAAAGGCTGTGGGCCATCCATTTACAATCCTGATTCTTCTAAAGTGTCATCTACAGATAAAGAAGAGTTAGCACGAGTAAAGAATAATTTCTTAATCAAGAAATTGGGAATGGCAGATGGTTCTGCATTAGATGATGCTATAGCTGGAGTTGTAGATCAATTTGGCTCTTCTAACCGCAACAAGTATAGAGCAATGTTCTACTACTTACTTGTCAAGAAGTTAGGCAAAGAAGCGTCTTACGCATAATATAGAGCAATCACTTAAAATACATGAGTTTAAAATACATGAGTTTAAAATACATGAGGTCTTAGCTCTATAGAGTTAAGGCCTTTTTTACTTTGATCAGCATGATAGTCTCCGAATAACCTCTCAAACAAATTGGGATCCATCGCCAGCGATTTGCTCCAATGAGCGAATCACTCCATAAAGGAGCAATAGTTAGGAAGGCATCAGGTATTGTCACGTAACACATCACAGATGAAAGATTTAGATATAAGCGTAAGGAAAGCGCAGTTACAGGATATAGATGGCATCTATCAATTAGTCATGGAATTGGCTATATACGAGCGAGCTGCTCATGAAGTTTCGATAAATCCCGAATATTATAGAGCTTCTTTCTCTGATGGCCTATATGAGTCTATAGTAGCTATCCACAATGAAGTGATTATAGGGACATGCGTATACTATAGTACTTTTTCGACATGGAAAGGCAAAATGCTCTATCTCGAGGATTTCGTAGTCAGAGCGGCATATAGGAATCGAGGGATCGGACAGAAGTTATACGATACCCTAATCGAGGTAGCAAAAAACGAAGATTACAAACTTGTCAAATGGCAAGTATTAGATTGGAATGATCCAGCTATTAAGTTTTATCGTAAGAATGAGGCTATAATCGAAAAAGAATGGTGGAACTGCAAGGTGATCATCTAATTACTCAACGCCGAGTGCAAGCTTAACTAGTTTTTCTGAATGATCAGGAAATTCAACTTGTATCACTTTAGAATGATCTAACCAACGCTTAACTAGGCCTTGGAAATCCTCTTTAATTTCTGGGACAATAGTGACACCCATATCATCTAGAGCGACAGCATTACACTTCTGCTCATACTGATCATTCATAGGAATGACCATAAACCTCTTTTTGAGATAGAGCATCTCAGAAGTGCTGGCAAAACCTCCTCCTATTATGGCACCATACGCAGATGACAAGTGCTTAAACCAGTTATCTTGATCGATTGGAAATATCTCAACATTTCCCTCCCTGCTGTAGTAATCCGTATGTTTAGAAAATACCTTCCAAGATATACCTTTAATCTCCTTGAGATAGGCTTTAAAAACATGTTCAGAATAAGCCGGCAAATAGACTACAACATGATCTTGGCTAGATTTGCTCAATTCTCTGATACGCTGCCGTACCACTGGTGTGTAGATGTCTCGATCAAATGATTTATAATGCAAGCCGATGAAACGATCTACGGGGGCAAACTGCCTGTAGACGAACTCCCCAAATCCATTCCTTTTTTGTGGTCGAGGAGTTTTGGCACTTAAGAAACTGGCTTGATGAGACAATCCTACTCTCTCTATATTAGTCCATTTAGCCGCCCATGTACTTATTGGTTCAAAATCACTAATGATCAGATCGTATTCTTGTAATTTTAGTTTAAATACATCATAAAAAAATCGCAAAGGTTTAGCTGCCTTCACAGACTCCCAATAATCTATACCTCCTGTCTTGCCAAAGATAAAGCCAGCCCCATGTTTTTTGGTCTTCACAGGAAAATTGAGCTTTAAATCTCCCTGGATGCCGCTCAAAAGTACATCGACATCCGCATATTTCTTCATCAAGGGATAAAACTCTATCGCCCTACTGAGGTGACCATTGCCAGTAGCTTGAACTGCATATAGCACCCTCATCTAGACCTGTAATGTATGATGGAAACTCGCCTATCGATCACGGTTTAGCAATTTTCTACTGAATTCAATAAGTTCTTCTTTTTTGCTTGCCGCTACATCCACCTCGCTCATATGAGATAGAGCCAAGTCAAAAAATGCCCTCTTGGCTTCTTCACAATAGTTAGGCATGTATAGAGCATCAAAGCTCGCTCTAACACGATTGACTTTATCATCATGATCTAATCCTTTCGATTGGTAGATTTTGATGAACTCCTGTTTTGCTTTATCATCCAGTAATTCGACTGCTCTAAGGTAGAGATACGTCTTTTTGCCTTGTATAATATCACCTCCAGGCTTTTTGCCAAATATATCAGGATCTCCATACACGTCCAGATAATCGTCCTGAATTTGAAATCCAATGCCAGCATTGACACCAAAATTATACAATCTCTCCTGATCATTGATACTCGCCCCGGCTCTCTTAGCGCCTAAGCTAAAACACAATCCTAATAGAACTGCCGTCTTCAATTCGATCATATGAAGATACTCAGCAATAGTCACATCGTTTCTGTTTTCAAAATCCATATCAAGAGCTTGGCCCTCACATACCCTTCTAGCGACCTCATTAAAAGAGGAGATATAGCTAACTGGGTCGGGCAATTGCAACAATCGCTCATAGACTTCAATCAACATTACATCTCCAGACAAAATCGCCGAACTACTGCCAAATTTGTTATGTACACTTGGCACTCCTCTCCTCAGTGCTGCATCATCCATGATATCATCATGGACCAAAGTGAAGTTGTGAAACAACTCGATAGAATAGGCTAACTCCAAAGTCTGAGCGATGTCGGTATCATATAAGCCATATGACATACACGTCAGCAATGATCTCATTTTCTTACCTGCCATAGCCATGATGTAGTTGCGAGGCTCATATAGAGAGCTGGGTTGCTGCGAGATTCGATTTTTGTCATGTACATCATTGATTGATGACAAGGTTTCAGAGAGATTTATATACATTGAGATAACTTAGTAATTCGCTCAAAAGTAGTAATCTTTAGAATCAAAACCTTTAGTATGTCAAGTCGCTCATTCATAATCGTCTTTGCTTTCAATTTTCTTGTGATGACCTCCTGCTTGGAGCCCGCTGAAAAGGCCGATATGATCATACATAGTCATCAAGTATATACAGGCACTGAGCAATCTGCCGAATCTATTATAGTCATAGGTGATCGCATTATAGCGCTATCTGACCGCCAAGGGAGTGAAAGCTATGTAGGGGATGAGACTACTATAATCGAAGCCAAGGACTTGTTTGTTATGCCTGGCTTGATAGAAGGGCATGGACATTTTTCGGGCTTAGGTGAATTTTTGATGAACTTAAACTTCCTAAAAGCTAAATCATGGACCGAAATAGTCGGTATGGTGGCCGACAAAGTAGCCAAAAGCGAACCTGGAGAATGGATAATAGGACGAGGATGGCATCAAGAGAAGTGGTCCGAACCTGTAGAAGATCATGTACATGGCTACCCGAAACATTTTGATCTGAGTGCTATTTCGCCAGACAATCCGGTGATCTTAGATCATGCGAGTGGTCATGGAATATTTGTAAACCAAAAAGCAATGGAACTGGCTGGCATCAGCGATGAGACTCCTAATCCTGCCGGAGGCAGAATAGTACGTGATGAAAACGGAGTGGCCATAGGTGTATTTGAGGAAAATGCCGAAGAGATTATCAAGCACTTTTATCACGAATATCTCCAAACATTGAGCAAGGAAGAGTTACTAAATCAGTGGTACGAAGGTGTAGAACATGCCCAGGATGAATGCTTCCAAAAAGGAATTACCTCATTTCAGGATGCTGGATCAAGTTTTGAAGAAGTACGGAGATTTCAGCAACTGGCAGAAGATGGTGATATGAGAATTAGACTATGGACCATGATCAGACACTCTTCGGATGAGCTGGCAGATGGGCTTGCTGATTATCGCATGATCGGGGTAGGCCATAACAAATTTACTTGCAGAGCATTGAAGTGTGCATTGGATGGAGCATTGGGTTCTTTCGGTGCTTGGCTACTGGAACCCTATGATGACAAAGAAGGTTTCTATGGTCAAAACACGACTTCATTAGAGGAAATAACCCGCATTGGCCAAATCGCAATTGACGCTGATATGCAACTCTGTGTACATGCCATTGGGGATAGAGCCAACAGGGAGACATTGGATATCTTTGAACAATTGATCCCCAATGGTAGTGATAGTGATCTCCGATGGAGGATCGAACACAGTCAACACCTACATCCTGATGACATTCCAAGATTTGGCCAACTGGGTGTAATCGCTAGCATGCAGGGCATACACTGTACTTCTGACGCCCCATATGTTGTCAAGCGTCTAGGCCTACAACGTGCCAAAGAGGGCGCCTATAACTGGAGAGCATTGATAGATAGTGGCGCTATCGTCACCAATGGTACGGACGCGCCTGTAGAAGATATTGACCCTCTTGAGTCTATATATGCCTCAGTGACTAGGACACGTGTAGATAATGGAATGCCGTTTTTCGTAGAGCATAAAATGACCCGAAAAGAAGCACTTGATTCCTATACTATACAGAATGCCTACGCTGCATTTGAAGAAGATTTAAAAGGAACCATAGAAGTGGGTAAACTAGCCGACTTCACGATACTATCTAAAAATCTATTGACTTGTAGTGAGGCAGATATCTTGAAAGCTCAAGTTAAATATACCATCGTCGGAGGAGAAATCATGTATCAGCAATAACTCTATCGCCGTGGATCAGCACTATTGTTGACATCACCCATTTTAAAACCAATAACCACAAGCTCGGGTCTTGGGGTACTGATATCACCACCGCTCATCTGTAATACTTCAGGCTCAAATCTCCATGAAGTATTATTTGGAAATGAATTATGACGTCCTAATATCACATTGACAATCTGGACGAGATCTAATGAAGAAACCCTTCCATCCCCACTCACATCCGCAGCCAATTTTTGAAAGATATTAGACAGAGGCACCTTATTCAATATATGATTAGTGATCATGATTACATCAATGGCGGATAATCCATTGCGTACATTGATGTCCTTATCTAATGAGAAAGTGAATGTTCCCTTAGTTGACAAATTATCAAATACAAACCGACCATCCACTCCAGTGAAAAACTCAAATTGCTGATCACCTGCCAAACTCACACTTACATTAGATATAGAGATACCATCAGGGGTGACCACCCTACCCTTAAACTCTGCTAATTGTTCTTGTCCATCCGAATTTAATCCATTTAGCTGGGTCACACCTAAACCCAATGGATCCAACCATTCTCTCAGACGGCTCGCTGGACTATCCCCACTATTCCAAGATTCAGAGAGGCGTCCACTGTATGCTATGGCGATAGTGCAAAACTCATCTGATCTCGGACCTCCATGCAATTGACCTATGATCCTCAATTGATCATCAAACAGAGGAGCTCCAGAACTCCCAGGCTGATAAGTGCTATTGTCAAATTCTGATCTATAATGACTTCTCGCGGGAGTAACAGTGCCGTTATCCCATGAACGAGGACTGATATCCATTTTTAAGGAGTCAAAATCCTGCGAAATCTTCTTTATATCTCCATTGGGGTGATGAATCAGATGAGTCTCTCCTGGCAAGTAATCCTCTGATACATCCCAACCATTAAAATAGGCATTGGCAGATATAGGAATCGGATCTGTGATTCGCAACAACATCATATCAGTATCCTCCCATTCAGCCAATTTCTCTCCGCCCTGCACGCTTACGAACTGAGGCTCCATATCAGGATCGGCACAACTATTACTCTCGTACATGAAGTCAAAGGTGTACATATCATAAAGAGGGACGAAATCAACACCTTTGGGTCTTTCATTATGATAAGCAGTCAATAAGTATGGAGTTTGATCTTCTGCAGTATTATTCATCAGAGATCCCGTACCATAAATTATGCCAGCATCACCTACCATCCGCAATCTAACCACACCATTGGCCACTCCACCGAAGTCTCTCCCCTCTTCACAATTGACATTAATCATACAATCAAACGATGTGCCATGCCCCAACTCCGTGGCTCCCACATCACCCGTTTGTCCATATACCTGATTGATAGAAAAAGGTAATTTTTGGACCGCATCAAAATGTCCATTATATTCTATCATATAACTCCCCGTAAAAGGCCCTAATAAAAGTCTGCCTTCTTGGCGATTATTGCCTCTAGTATATGCTCCATGAACCGTTCCACTTTCTGACTCAACAACAAATAATTTGGCTCCCTTTGGCAGGTGATAATGGTCTAATCGCAGATATGAGACGAATTGGCTTGGCAAGTCAATGTGTCCTATAGCTATGTCATCAGCTATTGCTATCAGTCTTCTATCTTGCTGCGCTTTGTGACCTTGATCCAACAAGGGTACTGCGTGCACATTGATGCCATCCATATCTCGTTGAGTATTCAGTTTTTGAATCCTCTCCTTGAGTGAAAAAATGCTTACATCAGCAGCATCGAGATCGATAGCTCGATCTTGTGTGAGCGGGACTCCACCGAATTCTGGCTGTCCATTTATCGAATTAATGATCGTACAAAAAGCAACAAATAGAATAACAATGAATGCCAGCTTATCAGTCATATTGAGATTAAATACGCTCGTTGAAAAACACTGGTGCAAATATGATATAAAAAGTACTAAAAGCAATAAGGCCTTAGTAGTTAAGAATGAAAAAAGAATAATAGCCCCCGCGAAATCAAATTAACAACAGGATAGTCATACCTTATATGGTTTTTATGAATCCACACTTTGCTTGTCAATACCAAGGATTTAGAAAATCTTTACATATCTCGTTACACCAGCGATTACTTTGTTAAAGTAGTATGATCATACCCAAGTCTTAGAACTTGATATCGACATAGATGATCCTCTTCATGAAGATAGCCATTTATACCAATTAAACTATAAAATGCCGCATATCCGATATGAACTACATCCAATATCTGCGATGACAATACTCGGCATGGCTAAGGCTATGACGCTGCCCAAGCACTTTGGTGGTTCACTCATTTCGAGCGTGATCTTACTCGATTCGTCTAAGACCAAATCAGTTGTTCATGCCTTGATCTTGAATCTATTTCACAAACCTTTTTATACGACATTTCACCATTCAATTGGTATTACTATGCTGAAAGATTCATGAAAGGTGAATGTGGCACTCCTAAGAATTTTTCTTGTTTATTGATCATACTTCAATTGTATATGGGAGTTTTGGAGCTTTTGACCTTGCAGCAATGTGTAGCCCTTTCGTCCCATACAGCGATTGCATCATAGGACTGAGATAGGTCACTGTTTTTATACTTCTTCTGATTGCATTTCAAACATGTTCTAAAACTATTTTGACCACGACAGTCATGAGGCTTCACTTGTTGTAGTCTGCTGCAGGATCATACATAATAGCGAAAACTGTAACCCAAGCATACATCCACAAACGGTTATCGCTGTGGTATCGCACTTGACAAATTATATTTATCATATATTTGTAAATAACTGTTGATCAATGATTATTTCCGTCTCAGTAAAAATTGTAGATGGATAACAATCAAAATTAGTATAGGATGAGGCCTTTTATTAGAGATACTTTGTGCTGGTTAGCCATGTTCATCAGTATGAACACTTACGGTCAAGTTGAAATAATAGACATTTTTAATGTAGAAAAGCAGAAACCTGACATGACCGCAAGTCAATATTCATTAATCAATGAATCATTGAATACACTGCGGACCAAAACACCACAGACCTTTAAAGCTGTGATTCCTTTTATACACAGCACTGAAGCCCTGCTATTCAATAGATTGGACGTTGCGCCTGATGCAAAAAGCAAATTTGATGCCGCCACCCAAATGTACCACTACTCATCTTCTAAAAAAGGAGACTATTTAGTCAATCTCACACTTGCCAATACGCTGGCCATCAAATACTACAATGCTCAGGGCAATTATAGCTATATACAACAAAGCGATAAGCTATTGTCACGATATCAAAATTATAGCTCCGAATTAGAATATTCATGTGAAATTAGAAATTATCAACATTCAAATATCCCATCATATCCCAACAAAAAATCAAGTGATTTACCATCTGTAAAAGTATATTTGGAAGTAGACCATTATACTTATAATGATTTTAATGGCGATGTCCAAGCGATCAATGATTGGGTAGAATTATTGTTTGCCGAAGTTGCATCTATCTATGCCATTGATGATATACATCTTGAGATATCAGAAATTTTTATTTGGGAACAAGCCGATATATATGGGCAAAGTTTTTTGGTTCCAACATTCAATTTGTTTGCCCAACGAATGTCCGGAGGATTCAATGGACATATTGCTCAATTACTGACGACCAAAAATTTCTCAAGAGGCTTAGCCTATCTCAGTACTCCTTGCAGCAATGACTTAGCGAATTTTAATATTCCTGTAGGGCTTTGCCCCAAACTAAGTAAGACCAGTATTTATACACCGGCATATGATTGGAACACTTTTGTGCTAGCACACGAAATCGGCCATACTTTGGGAAGTCATCATACTCACGACTGTGTTTGGGGGCCTTCAAAAAACTCAGCAATTGATAATTGTTATGCCAACAGTTGTCATAATGGTTCAACACCTATGAATGGAGGAACCATAATGAGTTATTGTTTTAACAACAGCATAGGGGTCAACTTTGCAAATGGTCTGGGAATCGAACCATCTGAGCGAATAAAATACAATATTGAACATTCTACTTGCTCATCTAATCAAGTTCTCAGCTGTGTCAAAGACGACATATGTGATGATGGTGATATATGCACCATCTCGGATCGATATAATGCTAACTGTGAATGCGAGGGCGACTATATGGACAATGACCAAAATGGTATTTGTGATTTGCTTGAGCATTGTACTGAATCTCATCAAATCAATTATTTGATTGATCATGACACAATAATTGTAGCTAGAGAACGTATCATCTCAAGCGGAGTAATCGCTGACAATTTTAAGGTCACTTTTTCTGCTGGAACAGAATTGATTTTTGATAAGGGTTTTGAAATCTCCCCAAATGCTCAATTTAAAGCAGTAATTTCCACTTGTCATAACTAAAAGTAAGCATAATGAGCCCCCATACTCATCATTACTACTTTGATTATCTATTAGTGATTAAGGTATTTTGATTAAGCTTTTTCAGAAGCCGCAATTGACGATCTATAGTACATGACACCTACAATAGAGAGTATTAATCCTAAGATAATGATACCCCACTCTCCCAATGTCGGAATTGGACTTGGCCCTCCACTTGCTGCTATTTCTTCCGGTTCAACAATGCTCAAACATTGATTAGCGATCCCAGCTACCCCAAATATTGGATTTTCCGGCACGTCACATTGAAATGTTATGAACCCCAACTCATTGAACGTCAGTGTGAATTGATTGTCGCTTATCGCTACGTCAACATAACCTAATGAAGAAGATGCAACAATATCGATGCCCCCAGCCCCATCATTATAAAAAAGTGCAATTTGCTCATCAGATATTCCATCATTTATGGGCGATCCGACGTGATCAAAATCTACAGCAAGCCCATATCCACAACTCACATCAGAGATTTGAAATGTCATAGAGGTTCCCATTTCAATCTCAATACACTTAAATACTCCAACAGAATCAATATTGGTTAATATAGTTTGAGCTTTTATATTTTGTAATGCGCATAAGGAAATAATCACAAGGGCAGATATAGCTTTAATGCCTTTTACCTTCATATCAGTTTGTGTTTTTTATAGAATTGTCCATTATAGATAGGACTAAATAGGTTTAGTAAATTGAATGTGATATTAAAGATACTAAAATTGTATGATCGGGATAAGCCTGACAAAAAGTTTTTAGCGCACTATTGTTGAATGGTTCTAACTTCTTGTGTTTTTATTCTATCTGCTCTATCAGGCCATATAGATACTCCTCCCCCCTGCTTCTTATCCGGTTTTTTATACAATGATGACATTCTTGAATTTAGAGCATTAGATATGATTTTGCAATATGATGGCTTATATTATCTGATCATTCATAGTTTACAAAAGCATGATGCTGGCAGATTATCACATCTTCTACAACATCTGATCCTTTGACAACTCTGGTAGTCCACATATAGATGTTTCGACATTTCATACATTATCTTACTCTATCGATCATTGAATACGATCAGGTTCTTTTGAGAATTAGTGAAAATCCAACACTATATTTATACAAAGCCACTTGTTCAAATGCTACCATTTGACAATCAGTGTAGTGAGATAACCGAGCAATACCCCAACCAAAGTCCCGCAAGGTATATCTGCTTGGGTCATCTCGTAATGAAAAAAAATCAAGGATATAGCTAAAATAGATAGCATCATGATCCAAATGATCAATGTTGATTTGATCAATAGTGATTTATAAATTGGAAACTCAAGCCCAAAGAGTTCAAAACTTTGATAGTCTTCATTTAAATTATGCATAGAAGCGTATTATATCATGTAAATTTACATACGATCCATAAAGAATGGTGCGAAATGGCTAAAAAAAACAACACACCTCGGCAGACATCTAATCTTATTAGTGAAATAAAAGATCGTCTGCCTGTATTAAAATTCATAGGGGGCTTTATTGTATTCAATATCATATTTTACCTCATTACAAATGCTGACTGGTTTAATCAGGTCCGAGAACCATTAATTAGGACTTATACTGTTTTGTCTAGTCTATTGCTCAGTATTTTTGGATATGGGACAGAGTCTACTGGCTCTATTTTATCTAACGGGCACTTATCTGTCAATGTACAAGAAGGATGTGATGCAGTTGTACCGATCATTCTTTTTATTGCGGCAGTTTTGGTATTTCCAACATCACTACGACACAAGTTGAAAGGAATACTGTATGGCGTGCCGGCCCTGTTTACAATCAATTTAGTTAGGATTATCTCTCTTTTTTTAATTGGTTTATATTTGCCTAAGCTATTTGATTTTATGCATGTTGAATTTTGGCAAGTTGCCTTTATTTTGGCAACAGTATTCATCTTTATTGCTTGGTTGAGGAAATCTTATGTTAGGACATGAACATCAGTCATCCTCTCAGATTTTTATTGTTTTTCTGTATAAGTTATAGCACTCTTATTGCCATTCATGAAATAAAAGAGGTCAGAAACTTTCACAATCAATTCTTTATGACTGTTGAGCAAGCTATTTTCAATTTGTTCAATCCCAATGTTCATATAGATTTAAATAATTATATGCGGACACCAGGCGTTCCTTTTGAGCCTGAACTATACGATCATTCATTTGCCATATTTATCAAATCTAAATATAAGCTCCTACAGAATAAGCAACATGCTCAACCGATTAACTTGCTCAATGCTAACCTCGACAATGTTTCCATAGGTCCATTAGTGTTGTTCTTATCCTTACTTATCGCTACTCCTGTGGTTTGGAAAAGAAAGGTTCTCTATGCCATAACTGGGATATTCATAATATATATTTTAATCGCCCTTAAGTACTCATTTATTTTCTATGAAAATATAGATCGCTTAGAAGCAATAGGATTATGGGGGTTTCTTTCTAATTCTATTGGAGGAGCATTTAGAAGCCATGAATTCTTGTTATTCAATGTTTTTTTTATTTGGGCTCTGATTTCAATTAGATCTAAGGAGTATAAATGGTTTATGTCCTAAGGGTCACAACCCTCTAATTTAAGTTCCAATAGAGACCCGGTAAAAACCTCAAAGTTTGGTTTCAACAACACGCCACCTTTGGCGTCTATCGTTAATCCAGCACCATTATTTATTTTTATATCTGCCTCTGCAGAATTATTTGTTCGGTATATTTCCAATTCGCTGATCGACATATTGTCGCTAGGTGCTGTAAGTATGATTGTTTCTAGACAATCATCGACTATTGGCTTGATATCAACAGGGCATTCCATATTTTGATCAATTAATACTGCTACCATGTTACTCTCTCCAAAATCGCAACAACTTATATCTCTGGAGCATCTAAGGAAGTAGGTGTTCTGCTGAATCACATCAGGCTGATAATGGATGTCATCCGCTTGCTCTATTACAAACCAAATCGTTCCAATATTAAAATTATTCGGAACATATGGTTGTCCAGGATTGACCTCTGCCGTACTCACTAACCACATATGCTCGACATAATCACAAGCTCCCTTGACGGACTCAAGTTCTTCAATCGCTGGCGGAATACAACCTATAGGGACATGAATGGCTGAATGTCCATTGATGGCTATTTCTCCAAAATCAGTAAGCTGATTACACCCTGAAAATGACATGGAGATCGCCTGATCAAATGCACTTACATTACCACACTGATCAGAAACAGAATAAGTCCTATTGATGGTTCTAGAACTTAAGTATCCTAGATCGAGCCCACACGCTTCAGGTGCTACATTATCAAAATATGTCACAGAGATCTCTTCATCTATAGTGCAATTATCGCTAAGATTTAGTGCAGTGGCCAATTCAAGTTGAGCGACATCCTCATATGCTCCAGCTATACATTGGTCCAAACTAAGTGAGACATCAGGTAAAACACCGTCTAAGATAGGTCCCTCTTGATCTGCAACAATTTCGAATGTTCGCATTACTGAATATCCAGGTATCACCTGATTTGTCAAACTATAAACAGCAAATTCCGCCTGTATCATTCCTCCACAGAAATCTGGCATTCCAATTGAGTCGATAAATCTTGCTGTATAACCACATCCACCTCCTATAAAGGAATCAATCCAAAATTTAAATGATTGGATTATTTCATCCTCGGGTAAGCATGTACTAACTTGGATATTTGCTGGCGCAATCAGTGGTGACAACACGCAGGTAACTACAGGGTCATTGGTTGGGTTTCCGTCAGATAGTCCTTCAGCATCCTCGTCATCAAAGTTAGCATCGCCATTATCTGAAACATCTGTTGCAACTGTTCCTAACATTGAGGAAGGGGTAAGCGCATTTGCAATTGCACTATTTTCGACATATCCATTGAGTACATCATCCATATCAATTTCATATTGAGCACTAAATGAACTACTATCAGATTCGCCTGGGCCCAATAAACTTAAGGCTCCCGATACGTCAACAATGGAATCTATGATTTCTATATGCCGCAAGGTGACATTACCGACATTAGTAACTTTGAAGCTATAATTGATATAATCGCCTAAATCAACAACTCCATTATTATTATTATCCGATATGCTACTCACCGATTTGATGAGTTCTATACCTCCTATTTGATTTGGATATGTATAAGTTTTGTCAGAATCTGTTCCTGTATCATCTTCTAAATGTCCGCTATCAGAAGTATCCACCGTCATGATACCATCACTGGTTTCTGCAATAATCATAGCACTATTGCAAACGAATCCAGTATCAATATCTGCCTGAGTCAAACTGGTCCAACCACTACAATAGTATGTAGAGTTAGGAGATATAGAGTCTAATGAACACTCTAAGTGATCAAGCTTAGCATCTATTAAATCAATCTGATACAATGTTATAGCACTCGTATTATTAATTTCAAAGGTGTACAATATTGAATCCCCTGGATAGGGTATCTCATTCTGAATTTGGCTGTATTTTTTTAGTTCGATTCTGGGCCTTTTGAGGATATACACTACGATTTGAGTATCAATAGTCATATTTCCAGCACAATCAGTTGCAATCCATTGATTAATAATAATCTGAGTATCAAGGCCTATGTCATTATTAATTTGGTTATATGATAATACTGGATCAATGCTGCAATTGTCCATAATCACAATATCTATGTCGTCACCAGGAATATCCAATTCACAATACACCCTAGTATCGTTAGGGACATTTGCTATAGTAGGGGCTATCAAATCTTTCACTAAGATGGTTTGTACAACATTGATACTATTGCCACTA
>JANVCG010063781.1:0-18005 GCA_025505365.1 Haliclystus inabai
TGAGTGTGCTTCGCAGAAAAAATTGAAATATTTCCAGCTGTATTTTGATTGATGGTTGAAAATAAGAATTTTTTTTTGGAAGGAAATAACTGCCACAGATATCCCCTGTTGCCCTCCCTGTTGAAAAACCCACGAGCCGCCACTGTTTACAGGAGTGAAGCAATACATGGATCATGCTACGTTCTCAACATTATATAGTTTGGCGTCATTCTCTCATTCACTTGTAAATGTTCAACAAAGTTTATGACGGTGAAGCTAAGTTTGTTTTGTCAGCAATTTGAAAGCAGGCCTTTAGAATATAGAGTTTATGAGACGACGAATTTGATCGATTTTATATTAATTTTGTCTTAATTTTTCAAATTCAATGGAATAAGTACGTCTTTGGTTTGGTTGTATTTCCAAATAACATTAAACATTTCTTATTGAGTTTTTTTGGACCTCAAACGAGTTGAGGTGGGCCCACAAGGAGCTGACTCTGATACCTTTGAATTTGGATGTCATAATTATTTCCCTTGAAGAATCTTACATTGGCAAACATATTTATTTCATAGTCAAATGCACATGTCTAGAGTTTACATTTATATTCTTGGTTTTTTAAACAGTTGCTTACTTTGTAAAATATTCGTGAACACAGTGTGACTGTTTCTCTCTTGGTTTGTAAACAAGTCTCTTATAGTTATAAGTCAACTAAATTCTCTCTCATTCGAATTCTCATCTATATCATGCCTTGAAACTTCAAAGAATAGCACACAGATATATTAAAGTAAGGTATATGCCAACTTTCAAGGACAAGATTACTCTTGTTGAATTTTTAAATAATTTTTTACTAAACAGTGTGCTGTGTTATTCCAACCCATTTCGTCATTTGAAATTGCATTCACAATATAACTTGAAATACTTCGAAATAGGAAACATAAATATCATAGTATAGTATCAGACCAGTTTAAAGAACATAATACAATTCATTACTGTTTGAATAGCTTTTTACTTTGCGAAATATCATTGAGGCTCATGTTGTGGTTCCACTGTTACTTTGTAAACGGATTCTTTAAGTTACCTCGACTAATTCCATTTTCATTTGAAATTGATATCAAATTACAAATTAGAATACTTTGAAATAGAAAATATACATATCATAGCATAGTGTCTGACCTGTTTGAGGAATGTAATACAACTCATTCATTTTTAAATTATTTTTTTGCAAAAAATATCATCGACGTTATGTTGTGGTTTGCCGATGCTTTGTCAACGGTATCTTGAAGATATCTTGACCAATTCCGTTCTCATTCGAAATTACCTTTAAATTATAACTTGGAATACTTTGAAACAGAAAAAATATATATCATTGTATAGTTCTTGCCAAGTTTGAAAAATATATTATATTACTCATTGAATTTCACAACAATTGCTTGCATTTGTGATTCTGGCAGCTAAAGCATCTTACAGTGATATCTTAATTCGAATAGGCGTCAACTTCTTGACATACTGAGCATTGCATCAATGCTTCGCTGCTGAAAAGTAAATAATCTTTTAATAATCAAGAACTGTAACTGTAAACTCAAGACTTGCGTATTTAACATTTTCTATTTGTTTTATAAAAAAGCTGTTTGATATGAGTTTGCCAAAAATCTTGATTGCCTTAAAAATTCTCTTGAAATGATGTCATAGCAGAGGGCTACCACTAGCACAGATTTTCAATAAAAACACGCTCAACAAGCCACTGCCTCAAGTTTGAATTTTACTGACAGTCTTTTGATCTGAAATCAATATAATACTATTCATTTAACAAACACAACATCAGAACTATCAACACAACTATTTAGAACAGGGAATTGATTGTTCACTTCTCTTTTTGAACTACAAGGAGATGCACAGAGTTAGTAATGTGAGACATTTTGTTAACATTGATGCAATGATGTTGACAATACAGAAATGCCTACAATTCAATAATCAGTCTGTTGGTTTCTTGAAGATTAAGTCTTTACACCATTACACCATTACACCATCATTTACTCTTGCAACTTTAGTGGCTTATGAATTATGAATAAAAATTAAACCTGAAGCTGAGTTACATTTGTTGTCGTTATTTTGTTTCATTTTGCGAACTCCAACACGAACATGGCAAATCAGGCCAAGATTCAAAACACAATTGACTTTCATAAATGATTATAAAATACATGTAGTTGACATTGAGAGACTCTTGAAGGTAATATGACATCCAAATTCAAAGGTATCAGATTCAACTCCTTCTAGGTCCATCTCAACTCGTTTGAGGTCCAAAAAACCCGATAAGAAATTTTCAACGTTATTTGGAAATTCAACCAAATCAAAGATGTACTATTCCACTAAATTTAGTTAATATAGACAAAATTAATGCAAAGTCGTAAATGTAAATGTAATCGTAATGTAAATTCCCATAAAGTATACATTCTAACAGCCTGCTTTCAAATTGCTGACTGAATTAAGTTACCCTCACTACCATAAACCATGTTGAACATATTCAAGTGAACAAGAGAATGACATCAAACTATATAATGTTGAGAACGAATCCGCGTTGTCGTCATTCTTATAAAGAGACTGGACGCTAAATGGAACTGCAGCAAGTTGAATTTAGTCTTTACCGCTAAAGTGAAACATGAAGGGACATGAGGAACAAATCTGAAATCGACCAAAGATCAAAGATCAGTATGCCGATGGATGGAATCATCGATTGACACGCAAAATCAATTTACTATCAGCCATAACACAATAATCGAATACAATAATTGAAAAACGAACTGCTTACTAGTGTGAATAATTTTAGTGTCATTGCTCGTGTAAACGTCTTTTGTAATCGAAACTTGTACGATAAATTATGTCAGCATGTACGTGTGGCAGTGCAGTTATTGTTTACTAAGTTATAAATCGTTGCTTTCTATACTCCAGCCGTGGTTTGAAAAGAGAAAGCACACATTCAACTATTTCAAATGCATTTTTAACTTCCTCAAATGGCTTCGAAACATTAAACTGTACAGCGTGTCGAGTTTTCAACAACACTCAAGTTTAGTCGAAACTTTTACTGTTGTCAGCTTGTTTGTTTATGATCACTCTTTCAAATGTGGTAGGAAATTCTCGAAGCCAGCGTTTTGATTTTGTGCAGTGCCTTCTTCTGATTCATCAATCTATATATTCCCACACTCGTGGAAAAAACTGTAATGTTTTTGCAGAAAACTTTGATCAATTGTTTAATTCAATGCAGCAGGCAAACTTTCTGCTCGAAATTTTATACCATTTAGATCGCAGGGTATTGACAGAATTGAAAATGTAATTTGGTAAATTATTGAGTCTCACGTTTGAATCAAATTTAAATCAGATTGAAACAGAAATACAGGGAGATAAATATAATAGTTTTGTAAGCATGATAATTGGCTCATTTGAGATTTAGCAAATTTTTTGGAAAAATGCTTTAGGCCCAAAATATTAGATCCGGCCCTGGTCAGACCGTCTTCCTGCCCTTGTGATGGAGCTTAGAAATGAGGCTCCGAATTGACGTTCACTTTCTACAGCCCTACACTCTCTGTTACAGTAATCACACTGTGGTCACAGATTTGCAATGTTAACTTTGAAGGTATAAATGACAGAGGACTATAAATGAAGTCGAACCATTGTCACTCATTTTAACAAACAAACTGATGTGCATGAGTCGGACATTTGAAACATATATTTGAGTCAGACTAATCAGATTGATAATTCCCAACAAGCTTAGCCATTTTTCAATCACAATTTAAACCATGTCTTTTCAAGAAAATCAGAATATCTAGAGATTCAATTGTTGAAGAAGCCATTTATTGTGAAAATGGCTCATATTAATGCGTAGCCTAACTGTTTTCTGTGAATTTCACAGATAAAAAATCTATATTTACTGCAGAAAATGACATATCCAAATTCAGGTCTCCGTCCAAACATCTAGCAATTACAGGATCCAAATTGGATGAGCAAAAAATCAAGCCCTGATCAAACAACTGCAAAAGCAAATAATTCAGAAGTTATTTCAAATATGAAGCTCACATTTATTGATGTGAAGGGATCTGTCTGACTGAAAAGGTTGCTATTTTGTATGTTTAGCAGCATCTATACTGCAATCAACAGTAATCGAAAGATAATGTTCCGTGCATTAGTTGCGCATGTGTAACAAGACGAAACTGCAAATTTTGAATGCGTGAAATGGTGATTTTGATAAACTTGAGAATAATGCTTGTATCTTTTGGATTAAAATATTAGCAATAATGCATTTGATAAACTATGCCATATTCGTGTAGATTTCCAGTTTACTTCATGATAGTGTACATCAACGTAGATTGACTTTCTGTAAAATTTGGGATAATGTGGCTTGCCTCGAAGACTGCAAAACAAACAATGAACGCTGTGAATTGTAAATCTCTTGAAGATTCAAAATGCTGGACTATAACAATTCTTGATACAAGTCTCAGCATGTTGGTGAATTGATCAAATATAATATTAAAATTTATAAAATCAGTAGCAATTTGCTTCTCGCCAGTCTCATCGCATACAAGGCTTTGTTTACAATTTCCTTTGCTTTGCTCACAGTTCACACTCACTTCGTAGCATGCGTAAATAAATACATGGAACATTATCTTTCAAGAACAAGTGCCCAGCAGCAGGAACATTATTTACTTCCAAAAACAAAATGAGCCTCATGGACTAATTTGAGCTTCAGCTTTCAAATAACTTCTGCATTATTTGCTTTTGAAGTTGTGTGCAATCATGGCTTGATTTACTTCGGTTCCAATTTGGCCCTGTGACTGTTCAATCTTTGGACCCCAGACCAGGATTCAAATCCATCTTGTTTGGATCTGGATCTACAAAATTGAGGATCCGTCCACCTCTGCTGCACAGAAGCAGGCACATGAACAAATCTTGTATACGGTGGGTCTAAACAGCGGAGGCGCGGAGGTCTGCGGAGGTGTCATAAAATCCATTGTTTTCATGCGCGGCTCACAAAGGTGGCAAGCAACAAACGCGCGGCTGCTGAAGGAATGCAGCATGATTGCAGAATTCTGCTGATAAGAATTCTATTTACACAAATTTGTCAACGTCTCTGTTGTTTCCTGGTTCGCCGTGCTCAAGCCGTGTTTAATGACTATGATGTGAATAAACAAACAAAAATAATTACGTCATTTTCTTCAATTTTGGACAAGTGAATACGTAATACACCTATAGCTGACGCTCCTTGTTGTTATTCGAATAATTGACCTGTCTTTATCAAGAAGAGTAAGCCGTCTTCTTGTTTTCATTTTTTTACTTATTAGAACCACAGTTCTGTGAACAGGGAAATGCTCATCAGAATCCCTCCTAAACAGTGCGTAGGCCTACTATCAATAATACAATTACATCATCAATCACAATAAAAATCTACAACAGTATCAAATAAGATTCGCTCGAAAACAAGATTTTTAACTGTGATAGCCATTTGAATTAAGCATACAGTTGCATTGTAGTTTATGCCTTCGTTTATACAACTGTGTAATTTTTTGTTTTCACTTATACTATGAATGCATCCTTTTTATTCATACTTAATGTACTATGCATCGAAACAGTTATGTCAATGATAACTCCTTCGAAGTAGTAAAATCCGTTGTTCCGTATATTTACTTATACAATTTAAACCTCTGTACAATCAAAACTACACATAAGAATGATTTCAAATCACACTGTGATATTGATTAGTATATCATCCACAAAACAGCATTTATTCAATCCAAAAACATACAGTCTGTTTATAGTAAGAGCCACTTTAGTAGGTGTATGAATAATGTAGCCAATTCATGGAAAACCGGCAATTTCATAATTTGACAATTTTCAGTAAAAAACCTCTGCAAAAGGATTATAAGCAACCATGACAACTTGAAATCAAAATATATTGTCGATAATTATATACATTAAAGCATCAAAAAGACTTTATTAAAATATATCAAGCCTATTTATAGAAGAAGCCTCCTTAGTATTAAAGCTAGGTAGAATATAGCCAATTTGACAAAAGCCAGTTTCCTGACTTTCTCATGTTTGCAAACTAAAACCTCTGTAAAATAATGATAAGAAGTTAGAACAAGTTGAAATTAGAACATGATGTGGATAATTATATATACTAAAATATCAGAAAGATTTTACCCAAAAATATTAAGCTTATTTATAGAAGGAGCTCTTTAGTAAAGCTAGGCAGAAGATAGCCAAATTATCGAAAACCGGCAATTTCATAATTTGAGATTTTCCAACTAAAGCCTCTGTCGAAATAAAATTAGCAATCAGAACAACTCAAAATCACAATATGTTATCGGTTAACATATATACTAAATTATCGAAAAGTTTTTATTGCAAAATATTAAGTCTATTCATAGAACGAGCCACTTTAGTAAAACTAGGTAGAATACAGCCAGTTTGTTGAAAGCCTGTTTTCGGACTTTTTCATGATTGCCACCTAAAATCTCTGTAAAACAAAAATGTGCTGTTAGAACAAGTTGAAATTAGAACATGTTGTGGATAATATCGAATCTCAAAATATTTTTATATACTAAATTATATATACTGAATTATCAGAAAGATTTCACCCCAAAATATTGAGCTTAATTATAGAAGGAGCCTCTTTAGTAATACTAGGTAGAATAGCCTATTTATCGAAAACTGGCAATTTCATAATTTGAAATTTTCCAACTAAAACCTCTCTCAAAATGAAATTAGAAATCAGAACAACTTGAAATCACAATATGTTATCGATAAACATATATACTTGAGTATCAAAAAGACTTCATTGAAAAAAGTTTAGTTTATTTATAGAACGAGCCTCTATAGTACAACTCGGTAGAATAAAGCCAATTTGTCGAAAGCCGGTTCTCTGATTTTTCTACGTTTTCCAGTTAAAGCCTCTGTTAAAATTAAATTAGAAATCAGAACAACTTGAAATTACAATATGTAGTTGATAATTATATATAATAAAGTATCGAAAAAGTAACATTGAAAAATATTAAGTCTATTTATAGAACGAGCCTCTTTAGTAAAACTAGGTAGAAATAGCCAATTTATCGAAAACCGGCAATTTCATAATTTGAAATTTTCCAACTTAAACCTCTGTAAAATAAAGATTAGCGATCAGAACAACTTGAAATCACAATATGTAGTTGATAATTTGTAGATACTAAAGTATCGAAAATAATTCTCCCAAAAATATTGAGCTCATTTATAGAACAAGCCTCTTTAGTACAGCTATAGCCAACTTGTCCCAAGGCGGTTTTCTGACTTCTTTTCTTTCAATCTAAAACCTCTGTAAAATGAATATTAGCAACGAGGACAACTTTAAATCATAATATGATTTAAATAAACATATATACTAAAGAATGCTAAAGATTTCATGCAATAATATCAAGTCTATCCATAGAACGAGTCATGCTTTAGTAACCTAGGTTAACTGTTTCAACTACGTCCATCATAAGTAGGTTTTCTGACTTTTTCATTTTCCCCAACAAAAAAACTCTGTAAAATAAATATTAGCAATACGAAGAACAACGTAAAATCCCATTATGTTTCTAATAATTATATGAATTATAGAATGCAAAAGATTCCATCCAAAATATCAAGTCTATCCATAGAATGAGGCACTTTAGTAAACTCTAGGTCAACTTTTTCAACTTTCGTCGAACGCAGGTGTACTCACCTTTTCACCTCTAACTAAAGCCTACTATGTCAAATTAAAATAAACTTTAAAAACAATGTGACTTCATGGTATGTTGCTAAGCAGTATTTATACTGAATTATCAAAAAGATTTCATCCAAACAGTTTGAGTCTAGTGAAAGAACAAGCCTCTGTAGTAAAGCTAGGTACAATAATAATCGGAAAGCCGGTTATTCCGTCAAATTGGCTATATTCTACCTTGCTTTTATTACAAAGGAGGCTTCTTCTATAAATAGGCTTGATATATTTTAATGAAGTCTTTTTGATGCTTTAATGTATATAATTATCGACAACATATTTTGATTTAAGTTGTCATGATTGCTTATATATAATCCTTTTGCAGAGGTTTTTTTATTGAACATTTTCAAATTATGAAATTGCCGGTTTTCCATAAATTGGCTACATTATCCATTCACCTACTAAAATGGCTCTTACTATAAATAGACTGTATGTTTTGGGATTAAATAAATGCTGTTTTGGGGATGATATACCAATCAATATCACAGTGTGATTTGAAATCATTCTTATAGGTAGTTTTGATTTTACAGAGGTTTTAATTGTATAACTGAAAGTACGGAACGACGGATTTTACTACTTCGAAGGAGTTATCGTTGACGTAACTGTTTCGATGCATATGCATACATTAAGTATGAAAAGAGAGGATGCCTTCATAGTATAAGTGAAACAAAAAATTATACAATTGTATAAACGAAGGCATAAACTACAATGCAACTGTATGCTTAATTCAAATGGCTATCACAGTTGAACATCTTGTTTTCGAGCGAATCTTATTTGATACTGTTGTAGATTTTTATTGTGATTGATGATGTAATTGTATTATTGATAGTAGGCCTACGCACTGTTTAGGAGGGATTCTGATGAGCATTTCTCTGTTCACAGAACTGTGGTTCTAATAAGTCAAAAAAAGAAAACAAGAAGATGGCTTACTCTTCTTGATAGAGGCAGGTCAATTATTCGAATAACAACAAGGAGCGACAGCTATAGGTGAATTACATATTCACTTGTCCAATATTGGAGAAAATGACGTAGGCCTAATTATTTTTGTTTGTTTATTCACATCATAGTCATTAAACACGGCTTGAGCACAGCGAACCGGGAAACAACAGAGACGTTGACAAATTCGTGTAAATAGAATTGTTATCAGTTAAACGGCAGAATTCTGCAATCATGCTGCATTCCTTCAGCAGCCGCGCGTTTGTTGCTTGCCACCTTTGAGAGCCGCGCATGAAAACAATGGATTTCATGACACCTCCGCGCCTCCGCTGTTTAGACCCACCGAAATCTTTCTCTAAATATACTTATCATCAAAATATAATTTTGGAACACCAATGATTTATCGGAGATAATCGTGGCTTGAGATGTAAAAGGATTGCAGTAGGCCTTGGTTTTGTTACTTGTTAATAGACGGGCTTATTCGAATTGTCTGAGTTTAGATATCTTGGAAGGCAAAACCATGCCATTTGATACAGGGACAGCAATAAATCGTCAAGACGGCTTGAAGACTAAAGCACTGAGATTTCAAAAAAAATTGAGAAACAGTCAATTAAAAATGTTCATTTTCTTAGCTTTAGCTTCATAGATTCAATTCAATAATCACAATCTTATCAAAAAGAAGACTTAATTTTACAGCTAGACAATGATATGGTGATTGATTCAAGATAACACGAAGCGGTGGGTGTATGGGTTGAAAACAAAAATTGTGTTACTCTTGGCCTCGGCTCACCTTGCAAGAAGTAGCACACAACCACTAGGAAAACAAGCCAAAATCGACTCCGCAATTCCATAATTTCTTCAAATAAATGAATGTCATAAATCAACAGTAATTCAAATTCACATAGGTATATTTAAAAGCTTTTGAGTTTTATTTCCAATGAGATAACAAAACATATTCAAAGATGAGCACGAGTTGAACTTGAAACATATTGTCCTAGGCAGCCATTTTGCAGTAATGACGTATCATTATTTCTTTTGTTACCGTCACTGGAATACCACGTGATTCAAAGTGAACATAGTAATCTTGGGGATTGAATTGGTGGTCTCGGTTGCCTGAAAATCTACCTCCATGATCTGCTTTATCATTCAAAAGTAGTAAAAATCACCCATGATGAACACAGGACAAAGACCAAATACCTTGAGTGGCATAGCAAAATACCGGTAGTGGAACAGAAAGGAACATTTCTATTCAATCTTATTACAAAGCGATTATTTCAATATTCCTGTAAATGATTTGAGGTACAGTACACAGATTTTTGTTGGGTAACCCTCTCCCCTTGGTACACAAATAATTTACAGTTTTGCCATTTGCTATTGAGTGACAAAATCAAATCACCACCTCAGTTGCAATGGTGTAAGTAGAATATCAACATGTTTATTAATTATATTATCAACATTGTTAGTAAAATAATGTTTTACCACTCTATATAGATCAATGAGTAATTCAATTGGTTTTGATTTTAGCTAGGCTAAGAAAAAATTACATATCATTATTATAAAATGCTTTGAGGTAACTCACAAACAAGTTACGTTTTTAACTATTTAAAATAGATCAAATGTTACAGTGAGGAAAGCCAGCTTCTCTTTAAATTCATCCGTAGTTAATCTATATCTGATGCGAATTGTAGCGTTTCAATAATTCTCTATTTTTGTTAACATCATGAAACAGGGGTAGAAGCAAGGCTTGTTGCTAGACCAACGTCAACTTCTCTTGACATCAACTCTGCACTATTTACGAACGGCTGATCATCAGCAGTTTCATTCCTGTCCTTGATTCGTAATAAGCGAACTTTCGCTTCTTGGTATGCAGTTGTAAACTTGAACCCAATAACTCTAAGGATAAGAGTAAACATAATAGAAATTATACACGAGATCAGCATAGACAGTTTGCTATAACCAAAACCTCAATGAAATCTGCAATCTTTTCCTATTGAATTGCTGATATGCACACCAGAATGTGTTGCATTTACAAGCTTGTCCCAGGCTCCAGAAAAGGGCGAATTGCATGACCAAGTCGTCATTCATAAAACCTCAAGACTCACATTTTGCAAATTTAAAACTATATTGTCATTTTCTCCACCTTTTCTTCTCGCTTTCTGTTACTGTACAAGATGGCTTGGTTTTTAATGCACCAACTCTCTGTTTTTCTCATTCTTAGCATCTCAAATGCTTATCAATCAAAATCCCTGCCAGCTATGAAAATCTACTCTTACCATCATTTTTCTTCATTCAAAACGAGATTTCCTGAGTTATGCTACATAGATGATAATAGTTCATGCACTTGCTTACCTGAGTAGAAGGAAATTAGTGAGCATTAGTATTCCGCATATTGTAATCTTTTTGGCTGAACTATCCACTTTATGCCACACAAAAATTCCTACCACAGTTAAACCTATCATTAAAGTTATAGCTACTGCGCTTTGTATCCAAGTCCTGAAAATCAAACACAAAACAAATGTTTCAAGTAAAAAGAGAATTAAATTACACGTTCCATTTAATAGATCTCAGAATGTGCAAAGAGGGTTATGGTCGATAATGTCATAAAAAGCAGACACTCCAGCCCTCACGCTTTAACTCTCATCTCACATTCTCATGCCAAGTGCTGAAAGCCTCACGCCACTTAATTCTTGTCAGGGATGCGATAGATCTATAAAGAGTTTCTTACAACATGCATCCTACAAAATGCAATTGTTTAATGATGAAAGTGCAGAACTTCAACGGGGTTGCAATAGGGATGGTATATGACACTAAAAACCCTGTTTGAACAAGAAATCACCAATGTAATAGTAATATTTGCATATTGCCTCTTCTGTTCCCTCTAACGTTTCTTTTGAAAAGAGTAGCGAAACAATAGGCCATTGCAAAATTGTGTCACCAACTGCACAGAGAAAAAATCATAAGGAACTTTTCTGTTAAATTTTCCAAGCCGCTATGCCCTGAAAAGTTTGAGTTTCTGAAAAAGTCATTTGAAACTTTTCAATAGGCTTACAGTTTCTGTATTTCAGTTTCGAGTAAGTGAAAGATATCCTACTTAGACAAATTGTATGTAATACAGTTACATTAGAAATCACCTGTCTTTGTCTTGTTATAAACTGATTCATGATGCAGCTTAGAATGTGGATCACTTATTCCACAACACCAATATTCATCATGTGTTTCTAATTCAGCCTATTGATACTCATTAGAAGAACAGATTGAGCAGGAAACAGCCATTGCTTACCACCACGAGATAAAGTGAAAGTAATGTATTGATTATAACAATGATATTTCTTACTTGACTTTAATTCCACTTGGGATCCATGAGCTCGTACACTGCACAGCGTACTAAAATAAATGAATCAATTAAAACATACAACAGGTGAGTATTTACCTTTCTAAATGGAATGCTTTATCGCATGACTGGCTATAGTAAGAATTATACTCCATTTAAAACAATTGTTGCTTCCCACATGACTCCTGCCTATTTCAATGAACAGAATCCTAATGCAACACATCGTACCCTAACCTCCTATTGATTTTCACTTGAAATGAAACAGAATACATTTAAGTGGGTTCTTACCGGTGCATGGCAAACATCACATCTTAAAGAGAAGCCATCATCAAATGCACGAGTGGATTTCTAAATAGAAGAAGAGGACAACAGCTTGAAATGTTGGTGAAAACATGATAACCAGGCTTTGAATTCTCAAGGAAATGTTTTGGTTGTAAGATTAAAATTATATTCACTGGCTGTGAAGCACACTTGAAGTGCTCCTGACACCCAAACACTTTTTACAGATTCAAGTAGCTGAGGTCAAATTAGGAAGAATGGTGGAAATAATTTTTCAATTTGGACCCATATTAGCCGATATATTTGTCTTACCAAGTACAATATTTGCAGTCATTTCACATTTTCAAAACTCGGAACGAAAGTTCAAGTTTTTTTAAAACAAATCAGGTATGCCCACATCTTTGGGACACATTTTTGACGAAGAATGGATAAATTGACAAAGAAATGCATGAGATACAAGGGATTTTAGAAAATTGCGTTTTGCTGTCAAAAAGGAGCTAAAACAGCTTCTGTATGCCGCTGATGACAACAAAGTAAGCAGAGTAAGAACAAGCGTTAATTCCTGTTTCATGTGACAATTCTCAATTAATGACTGGCATTGGCAGGGTGTTTTGCAGAAAAACATAAAAAGTTTCAAATAAATGCCTCGGAAAATGACATTTCAAAAAATTTTGTGGAAACTTTTAGTTAAAAAGGTGTTGCGATGATTTGTTCATGACTGACTTGTAAATCTGACTTTTCTACTTGCGCAAGTGATGTGATAATTTTGAAGTCTTGACATGCTGTTGTTTTTATAGTGAGCCCTCTTGTTGTTTTCGGACGAGTCCCGACCAAATTAAAATTGAAAGAATGCTAAAATGGTACATTCAACATTATAATATCTCAGCTTATACATGTCCAAATCGAAAACTTATTTTTCCCAAACTTTATTAATTAGCCCAAGCTACATGAATTTGGAATAAAACTTTTTTGTGTCAAGTGCAGTTTAATACAATTGTTCACCAAGTGACATTATTGCTGCTTCGTTTTATCTTGAACAACTGAAATGATAAAAGATTCTGTGCCCCTTGTGGGAAACATGTAACTTTTCTTCTTTTTCTTTAAAACTCAGTTTTCATATTTTTGTACATTAGTATGAAGGGGTAACAATTATAATAATGTAATTATAAAATGCAGAGTTGAATAAGTATGACTTGCTGCTGGCTAACGCTTTTCTGAGTGTGCAACGTGGCAGCCTCGTTTGTATTCACTGGCGTGTCGCACTATAGGTAATGTCACAATACATAACATTCTCTTTTTCTTGATTAAGACTTTTATGATTTTAATAAGTCAGATACTAATATGACACAAGGATTGAGTTTCTTAGCCAAGTACTTTGTCGTCTTGTATACAGTATTATAGCTTGCACTTTTAATTTTCTCACAGATATTGTGGTCGAGCTCTTTCCATAGTAGGGTACGTTTTCTTAGTTGTAGGAGTGTCTCCTTTATTTGCAGATACTTCTTCCTCTTCCAATTCTTGTAGTCAGAATAATCCTCACGTTTGATAATACGCCAGTCACTAGTAAGTAGCTCGTAAGATAGAGGTCCTGATCTTTCTTGTACCACCGCATCAAACCAAGCGCCGGTAATTGTGTTGTATACTTTGACTTTGGTGTTTACTTGCAGTTCTCCAGGAGGTGAAGATACTGTGGCCTTTTTCTGCATATCGGCCTCTAGGTTTGGGAACATAAAGTGCAACCGTGTTCTAAGCTGGCGCTTAATAAGCAACTCACAAGGTGCTAAGCCTGTTGATGAATGTGGTGTTGTACGATATGCAAATAAAACTTTACATAATGATTCCATGATCGGCGATCCTCTATCTTTCTTCAACGCAGTTTTAATTAACTGAACAGCTCGCTCTGCCTGACCATTGGATCTCAGATGATATATGGTGCCGTGTGTGTCAATTTAATGTCGTTTTTAGAACAATATGATTGAACTCTTTGGATGTACTCCATTTCGATTGTCAGAAACGATTTGTTCCGGTAATCCGAAATAAACGAATATGCTTGTTAACGTTGTAATGGTGGCAGCTGATCCTGTTGAAGGCACAACGTGAACATTAAACCATTATGCATTGATGACGACAAGAAAGATTTTCCCCAGAAAGGGACCGACCTGATCTACGTGAAGTCTGGACCAGGTTGAAGATGGAAATTGCCAGGGATGAGTCGACGATACAGCTGGAAGACAAGCATCAGCTTTGCAGTAATTGAAGCTAATGCTCTACACCAGGTGAAGCTACAGGCCAGTGAATTCATTTTGACTATACCTTGGTAAGTATTGTGGAGAACTGCTAATGCTCGTTTTTGAAGGCTTGTGGGAATAATAAATCTAGATCCCCATAGGAGTGCGTTTTGATGGGTACTGAGTTCCCCTAATCTACTAACGTAAGGGAAATCGCCATCGTGTATTGCTTTGATGTCCCCCATTATTCTAAATTGTTGGGTTGTTTTGCAACGCTTTATTTATAGCCTTGAATGTGAGTGCGCTTTCATTTAAGCTGTCAATCAAGTGCACGGTCTCTCTAGGTGTCATCCATGGTGGTTATTGGGGCTTTTCCTACCGGCAACCGGCTTAAAGCATCAGCATTTTGAAGCAAATCCCCTGGACGATGAATTACTTTGTAGTTGTAAGCAGCCAGTTATGTAGTAGGCTTACACTCTGAAATAATGTTTCAAGTGACAGACAGTCAGTAATAATTTCAAAAAATTTGCCATACAAGAATTTGCATCAACTTTAGCTGCAATTGGTTTAAGGCCATCAGAATTTACACGGTGGGCCAGAAATTCAACAACCGTAAGAGGAAAATCTCCGCAAATTCTGACAGATTTATTGGGCTTGGTAACTGGTACAATTGGAGTTGCCCGTTTGCTATGATTAGTTGGTACTAATACCCCTTCAGAAAGCAATCTATCGATTTCGTTGTCGATTAATGGTTTAATAGCTGTCATGAAAATTGGTTTTACATTTGGTTTTACAGCAATTGACACCTTTTCTGTTGTCATTTTGCCAAGTCCGTGGCTGAAAAGTCGTCTGTAGCAAACAGTTTGGCTGTACTTGTATTACAATGTTCTGTGGTTACATGCTTTATCGGAAATAAACTCATGTCATTAAATAATGTCAATCCAGTGGAATTTTACCTAACCACCAAGAAGAGGTGTAGTATCATCTTCTGAGACAATCAACAGTAAGTTTTCATACTTGTTATCTTGATACAGAACATCTAACGTAAGAACTCCTAACACAGGTACATTTTGTCCAGCGTATGATTCCAACTTAATATCTGTTTACTGTAATTGTTTTGACTGTTAATGTTGACGATAAATATCACTACCGGCTCCATTATCCGCCTCAAATTGTAGCGTTATTTCGTCGATTTGTAAAGTTACCAGAACAAGTTGAACTTTCGGTTTTTGTTTGGTCACCTCATGCATTGCTGAATATTCATCATAGTCGTCATAGTCTTCTTTGTCTGTAACTGTGTTGTAGTGTTTCCTGCCTGTGTATTTATGCTGTCATTTTTCTTTTTCTTAAAACAAGCTCTAGAAATATGACCTACATTTTTGCAATAATTACAGATGGCCTTCTCAAATCGACATGTAGTTGCGTCGTGCTGATCTCCACATTGATATTGATAACAGTTGCTATATTTATCGGTTTGTTGCTACTCACTGTTTTTCTCAGTGATTTTCTTTTATTGACGGGAATTCCTGATGGTCCCTACTCTGCCTTTGCAGAGGTATGCCCTTACATCAACGTTGCAGTATATTCATGTGCTGTTCAATCACTTGACATATTTCAATCGCTTTGTCTAGTGTTAGATTGACCTCACTAAGAAGTTTCTTGAGCATTGCTTCATTCCTTATTCCTGTTACAAATCTGTCTCACAATTGTGTAGCAAGATTTGTTTCAAATTTACAATGTTCAGACAACTGGTGTAATCTACCGACATAAAAATCTATACTCATCTTCCTTTCTAGTTCTGAATGAAATTTAAATCTCTCGACCATTTCATTACGTGCTGGTGTTTTACGTTAAGAAAGAACTTTTGCCAACTGCTTGAAGGTCTTCTTGTTTGGCTTGGTTGGAAATACCAAATCCCTCAACAGCCAATATGTCGTACCGTTTATCAAAGTTATGAGAATATTGGCTTTTTCTCCCTACGATTTTATTTACATCAAAGAATGAATCTAGCTTTTCGCAGAAATCATCCCAATCTTCCCCTTCAGAAAACTCTGGAATCTTCGCAATTAATGTAGTTCTGGAAGCCTTGATTATATCACCATGCGTCTGTGGGGTTCTATTCTTCATCTCAATCTTCATCTCAATTTTGTATATTAGTATGAAGGGGTAAACCACATTGACCAATACAAGTTCTCAATAACAGTAACAATTATAATAATGTAATTATAAAATGCAGAGTTGAATAAGTATGACTTGCTGCTGGCTAACGCTTTTCTTGAGCCTGAAACGCGGCAGCCTCGTTTGTATTCACTGGCATGTCAAACTATAGGTAATTTCGTGTAAAATAACACATATATTTGAAGAACTTGTGATAAACTATAATAAGATATTATAGCCTACTATGAAATTAAGGTAAAACTTATTCAAATGTGATTAATAACGTGTATGATGCTACTTTAACTTCTGTAAGAATTCCTGGCTACAAAAAATTATACTGGTACCTGTAAAAGCCATTCCTTTAGGCAGTTGTGATGGGCAGTCGAAACGTCTCCCTTGCAGTTGCATGGCTCTATAAATGGATCGTCAACTGAATCTTCTTCACAGCGGCATATGTAACACTCTCTGCTGATATGACCATCTACAAATCAAACATATACTTGGGTTATGATCAAGATGTTGTTCTCCTTGGTGCTTGGAGTGATAACTATCTGAATGTTTGATTCCTAAGAGTTCTTATACTAAGGTTCAAAAGAGTATAAAAATTTCTATTTGAGATGTCAAGGTGAATAACGCAAGGGTTCAAAGTTTAAACATGGATAAAATGCAGCTACTATCATTGGGGTTAAAAACCATCATCATTTACATAGTGTCCGAAGGCAGGGCAAAGCATCAGAAGGGGTGTGTATGGTACAGTATGAAATTATTTAGTTCTTAGTTTTTCAAGGTATTGCTGTGGCTCTCATCATTCATCGCTTTACCAGCTTGCAACTAGCAGCTAGCCAACTCAGCCAATTGCTGCCAGTAATTTAACATCACTATTGAATGAATGAATTTATGTATTGCAATCAAGAAATAATTATAAGAATAATTACATGTATTGATTGTAGTCACCCCATAAGCACGAATAGTTAAATGTATTAAACACTATGGTAGTTAAATGTTGCTTACAATTTATTTTACGCATAGTTAAACTCAGACACGACTTCGTTGCAGGAAATCCCCCATTAATATTTGGGTAGCCAGTAATCTGTGAGCTGATCTATTTTGTTGCTAAGAGAGTACTGATGTCAGTAGCAAAGCACAGCTAACAGTTGAGGATGATGCATGTCTGAATTTAGGTAATCTAAGTGTAAGCAAGTACTGGGCATGAGTGACCATAGAAAGGTTGATTTGGGCACACCTAGCCTTCTGGCCATTCGTTTGTGGGACAGTGCTAGCAATTGGTTGTTGAATTTGAGCAGTTGAGCATTGATGTGTGCAAGCTTAGCGT
>JANVCG010063892.1:0-17998 GCA_025505365.1 Haliclystus inabai
ACATTCCAACACAAGACCACCAGTTTGTAGGTCTGTGACGTCTATTTGCCGTGCAAAAATTTTAAATTTTATTTTTTTTTATCTATTGCTTGTTGAAATAAAAGTATTACTACTAAGGCCTGGTGGCTCTACAAAAACAATAATTTTATCAAGCGCTGACTCAAGTTATCAGTCACATCTCTACATTCAATAATTTTATCGAAGAGAGCCACCTGGGCCATTTTATGATATTTTGGGCTGTAGGCACTTTTGTTTTAAGGGCCTAGTTTTTCTGCAAATTCCTTTTCGTCCCATTTGAAATTGATTTATAATTATAATTTGTATGAAAGATAAAAAGATTGAGTTAGTATTTCATGTTTCCGACAATAAAATATCACAGAAACATAAAGCATTTATTTGTAACAACATTGATTAATAAAGTAGTAAGGTTGATAGACTTAAAGCTTTTTAATGTCGGTCGCCGAAGGCCCAAAAATTTATGCCATCCTTTACTCCTCTTTATGAAAGTCACTTAAATGGATAGATGGTCTAACAATTGAGGGACACATGCTAAATGTAAATTGTTTTGGAAATTTTTTACGTGTTGACTATTTTTGTTCTTGTTGAGAAAGGGCCTATCTGAGCTTGGGCTGTAGGCACGTGCCTACTGTGCCTTTGCCTTAAAACGGCCCTGAAGAGAGCGAACAAATGTGAGGACTGTATTGAATATTACAAGTATCGACGGGGAAAATTTTATCCCTAAGCTAAATTCGATATGTCGATACCAACAAATTGCTCGACTAGAATAGAGTCGAAATGTTGCTACAATTATCAGCCAAACAAGGGTACTGTGCTTTGGCACAAAACACACGTAACTGTATGCGGTAAAACAATAGACGAGACCACTTTATGGCAAGTCAATAGTCGTTTCAAGACAAAACAACACACAAGGTCTGTTTGTATAAAAAGAAAAATAACATAACAAAAAAGGTACTTAGCTTTGATATTTCACAAATGGTTGTGCTGCTGACGACTTTTGGGTGCGGTCGACCTTGGATTGCGAGGGTACGACAAGGATGACTGCCTTATTCGAGAATCCAAAGCCGAGAGAAAGAAACTTGTGTGGTTGGCCTTCTTATAGTGGAATGTCAACCAATTACAAGAGACAGGAAGACATTCCACTTTCCGGGCAACGAAACAATGAGGCCACCACATGAAAGAGACAGATCCAAAGTCGACACGCAACCAGTCATACGCCGCAACACTTATTGATGTTATGAAACAAGAAAAGTCTGTAATTTTAATATTAAAGACGTTTTCAAGATTGATATCAATCAAACTGTAAACTGATTCCTTGCTTTCGCAAGTCTATAGATACAAGTAAGTGACGCGTAGTCTCGCATGGACATTTGAGATTCGAATAGACACTCAAATTAAGTTTCTATCTGTTAATGATGCAATTCACTTGTCTCAAATATTTAAAGATCTATCTTGTCAATGTCAGCAATGTATTGAACATACTTTTGTTATTCATAATTGCTGATTGTAATTGCGTGTACAAATATGATGCTGCAAATTCTGAGTAGTAGTTCACTTTAAATTATACAACTCAGAGTCTTGTCTCATTTTTCAATTGTTTTCATGCTCGGACACAAAATTAGTACTGTGTTAGCATAACTTTATTTTGAGCAAAGGTTTTGAAAATTTTACGTCAAATCTTTCTGTTTTTCATACCAATTATCAACTTATCAATTGACTGTTATCTCTGATCATGCAAGTTCTATATTTAGAATTCTAAGTTTTTTCTTTCAAATCTCTTTTAAAGTATCACATTTTTTTGATTAGTACCAACAAGAAGCTCATGAGACTGTCAGTCGATGGAAGAGCATTTCAGAAACATGCAACTATGGCATTCAGTGATTCGGAACCGGTGCGTATAATAGTGCGATGTAGCATCTATTAGTTGTCACAACTTATTTACAAGAGACCATTTCTAGGTCGATCTTACCCATTTTGAATAGTGTATGTAAAGACAATGTCACAGCAATGAATAAATTCCAAATAGAACTCAATTTTGAGATACTTTTAAAAGCTATGCAAATAACATTATTAAAATCAACACATGTCACATGCCAAGATGAAATATCTGGACATTTAACTAGAAATTCAACAACGTGATTATGGAGTCAATATTGCTAGACACTGGATGAGTTACCGTGACGTGAAACGTTAAAAAGCCAGCGAAGTCATGTTCCTATTGAATCACAAAGTATCAATCTATTTATTCATTTGATTTCTTAGACTGATCCTGCACAGCTGAATTGGGAATTCATCAGTAGCTCACCAGATGCTTACAAACATCAAATGTAAGTATCTTATTGAAAGACATGAAATTGATGAGTCTTTCTGATTATTGTGGTTTAGTTGAATGTCTGATGTTGTTGGGCTGGACTAGCATTTGGAAACAGTAGTTTCATTGGTTATTAAACTAAGGCTGAATATCAATGATGACATCCCAACACCAGAAGTATGGGGGCAGTTTTGCGCCAAAAAATGTTGAAGTCTAGCTTCAAATAAGAAACAGTCTAGGCAACTTAAGCTTTACAATCAATGAGGAAGAATTCCATTTCAATCAAAGAAGTAATGAAGTCAAATCAATACAAAAATATAATGATCATCATTATTAATATGTTGGTTTGTAAAATTAAAAGTGAAAGTCAATTGAATGTAGGCGAAAAGTCAGGGAATGATTATTGCTTTTCCCTTGGTCAAAACTAGAAGGAGAATAACACTCCTCTATTTTTCTCTGGATATCATCACTGATGGAGATTATCATAATCCTCGTAGAAATCTATCAGGTTCAGTTTATTGGCTATGACACAATATTGCCTTTGATGGCACACAGCAGTTCTTCTGAAAAAAATATATTCAAAACTCAAAAAGGTGCTAAATAAATAATGACGATGAATCATTCCGCTCTTCATGCAATCTGTAATCAATCATTGTGTTAAGGTGTTGGACCTTGATCTTCAGGGTCACAGGATCAATCCCTTGCCGAGGCATTATTAGTTGGCGTCAGGAACGGCATTCAGCTATAAATTACACACATGCTACCCTGTTATATATGTGAACCCACTCCAGTAGAGAAAAGCTTGAGTATATGGCTTAATGAGCAAAACCTAATCAAAACAACTTTGACTTAAACTATGCAAAGCTCTTATTACCTGTATCTCTATGTAGGATGTTTGATAAAGGATTGCGTTTTCCAAGAATTGAGGAAATGGAACACTTCCATTATCACCACATAGATTTCAATGGACCATTGATGGTAATTTTACTCAGAATTTAATTTCTGCTAAACTTCAACAATTACTTACAAATTCTTGTTTTATTTTCTACAAATTTTTGCAAATAATTATTTACAAGTTTTTGTAAAGCAGACACACGATGAACATCTCTTCATCATTGCTACAGTACGGATAAATAATGCGATGAGACAAGGACAAATGGATAAAGCAGGAGACATATATTTGATACAGATAAATGCTGGTCCAGGCCAGGGAGTTGAAATAGAACTCTATGGTTGTAAGATCAGAGCTATGACTTGGGATGCAGCGACATGTTTACGTACAGAAGGACAGACATGAAAGAGGAATTACAAAGCAGTGCTCAACGATTTACAGCTCTACAAACGGATATGACAAGTTGACTTACCCGCTAACCACTACACTACCAATAATATCACAGAGACCAGATTTCATTTTATCTCAAACTGCTGCATGTTATTAAAACTTGTTCTCAAATATTCTTTAATTTTTTGTTGCTCATTATAAATAAGGAAACTGTCAAGGTAGCAAAGCAAAATCTCATTTCACCAGATTAGCATCAAGAATTGATGGTGTGAGTGCATAATAACTGAGATCAACTGATATCATAGTCTAGAAAGGAAGAATTAACTCTAGAAAGCATTTATTTCTGTAGAATGTAATACACCATGTAATGGAGCATAGGAATTTTTTTATATTTTCTAGCAAGAATGGAAATACAAATGAGCACAACAATAGGGGATTCAAAAATGATTCAGGGCAAACAGCCAAATAATTTGCAAAATTGTGAATGGCATTCTATTTTGCCAAAACGTTGTCTAGTTTATTTTCAGATTGAGATTTCCTCTTGAGTAATCCCCTTTTATGTCTTGAAGATACTTATCTATTTTGCTTTTTTAATCATCAACTTATTTAGGTCTATCTTGATAAAACACAAGAAGCAATGAAAGATGATGATGATTACAATCGAATCTTTTTGGTAAGAACCCTGATCCCCAGCCCTCCTTAATCAAAACAGCATGAAGTTACATAAGTGTACATGCAATGACTGGTAGGGTATGTGAGAGCCCCCCTTTCAAGTAATCCTCCTGAACAAATTTGGCTTTTCTTGTACCACACACCATAGGTATTTTGGTGGCATTTGTAATCGGTTCATACCTCAATCAAGATTCAATTCCACCAAGACTGTTCATCAGATTAGTCATTGAATTTTTTCAAGTTTAACCCTGGGCTACAAATTCTAACTGTTTCTTGCCTATAAAGACCACCCTTCTCTAGTGACCGTTTATGTCATTGAACATAAGTTTGAGCTGGGTCTCCTTCAATTCAACAGATTAACGTCACGTGTCGTGGTAGCTCTTGGGTTGTCAAAAGAACATTTCAAGATATGATTGATTTTGATCGCCAACTTCACGTGTAAGTGTTGCACAGCCTCTGCATAAACGCCTTCCCTGTACAATATTCTGCTCCTAATGAAAACCTGTGTATGTGGTCACCATAGTGGCTCTACGTACCGACCCCATTCATTTGCATAATCTCCCATCCATTATCTTTATGAGAGCCTGCATCGTTACGCTTCTTAAATGACACTTTAAATTGGTCCTTATAATCTATGTTTATGATTGCTAAATCTGAAACAAATCCGATTCTTTCGTGTTTGTACGACGGTAAAGGATCGTTCACCGTTGATTTCAAGCCATTTTTGAATCAGAATCAATCTCTCTCTCTCCCTACTGTTAACCAATGTCAACTTGAAACGTAACCCCGGCCACTTCTGACGAAAAAAAACGTGAAAACACTCTGAAAGTTCATGATGATTTAATGGGTCAAAAAACGTGATTATGGACGTTTTCACGGTTTTTTTGTCAGTAGTGTCCCGCCTACTGAATATGCAATTGATTCCAACTTTCAGCATTCCCCTCCCGACTCACGGCCGTAACTTACCGGTTTATGTTGGGGGGGTTTTACCGGATCTGCCCGACAAAAAGAATCCTTTTCCAGACATTGGCCGAAAATTAGTAATGGAATTAGCTTAATTACATCAAAAAGTGGATAAATTGACCCATTTTTACCGACAAAAGCACGTTTTTTTCGTCAAAAATGCCCGAATTTAAGCTGGAAATTTTCTTTGGGGGGTGTGACACCCCCGGCAGTTACGGCCGTGTCCCGACTAACAATCAAATATAGGCAAGTAACTTTTTCATTGAAAGTGCAAGAAATCTATTTTCTCCTGACTCATTGCAATGTATGGTTAAAGATATCAGTTCAGCTCGGCTTATGTTGAGTAGTTACCTTATTGCAATTAATATAGGTAGAAAGCTTTCTGAACTTCTTTTTTAAATTTTTGTTTATTTCTCTTCTTATTGCCCTAAAGATGCATCTACGATCGTCGCTATAGTTGTTTACCTGCATTAGATATGGAACCATCGTGTGAGCTCAACGAAAGAGTAAGTCTTAGATTTAAGCCTATAAACAGACCCAGCGGGACACGCCTAATTGACATCATCTTCTACGTTATTCGATGGCAATGTTCATCTTTGGTAATTACTAGTTATTAACCACATGCGTTGCTCACCGAGGTTCTCTGTAGGGTGTTATGATAATTTGCTGTCACATTTGCAATTTGCTCATCTCAGGTAGAATAATATTAATGTCAAATGCAAATGTAAACATATCATCTAAAGTCAACGAGAGTGAAATAGAATTGTACAGTTACCAACCCACCTCATTAGCAATTATTGAATAAAAATTAAAATTCACCTGTTAGCTGTAGCATGTAAGATAAAAACAACATTCTCTTCATTTTCCTCTCAGTATTTATTTTAGCCAAATTATCATCCATTGATTCATTCATTCTTTTATAACCTCTGTACAACCATAAAGAGCAAACTATCAAGCACTCTCCACATTGACTCAGTAAACTGTACTCACTAAATTGGGTACTTCCTAACCCGCACGTTAACAGTCAGACTCCTGGTGGTGGGGGGTAACTACTCGTGACTGCTACACGGAGGTGTTCAAATGGTCAGCTGACTAAATGAACATGAAAATTGTCGACAGGTCTTGAAATGGTAACCCGATTATCTACTTAAATAAAGAAATATGCTTCAAAACTGTAGTAAGCACCAATAATAACATGGCAAACAAAGGCATGTTCAAATATCTCTCCACTCAAATATTCTCTCTAGAACCCACCATTCAATATTTGAACACCCCCGTGCTCCCGTAGGTCGTTATGTTGAAGTTACCCTCCCGACCACTCACGGATCAACTCCCACTCTATCACAGACTGCTCCATCTTCTGGAAAAGCTGTCAAATCTTTTTAATGATTACCAACCTTGTTTCAAGAAGATTTATTATTAATTTACGTTCCTAGCCCCGAATAAAATCAATAATTGTTCAATCTTTGGAAACTGAAGTCTTAGCGACGGATTCAAATCCGATATCTGTTAATGCAACTGGGCTTGCATAATTTATATGATATAAATTATAAGCAATTATCGGATTGTTTTGTATTTTAATTGTTAATCAAGGTATTTGTAATTGATGTTTTGACTGCGTTGTCATAGTTTAGATACGTTATCTGTAATCTTTGCGTTTAAATCTTCAAGGAACGATGGATCAGATTGCTGAATTACTTTCATCGCTTTACTATGATAGCGGGAGCCAATGTGAATTGTGGACCTGTACTCAACTGGCTTGAGGTAATTTTGATGACCACTTTTGTATAATATGAAATATTTTACGCTATGAAATGTTCAAGTAAGTATGTACAATGCTGTTGTTAAGAATTTTTCGCTAATAAAACGTTTGATTTTAGGCTGTATAGAGTATTACTCGAGTTATTGTTTACGATTCCTCACTGCTTTGTAATTCATTACTCATTCGTAGCATTTTATGTTTTTTATTTTATATTTTATATTTTTTCCGTTATTCTGCTCGACAGTACTATTTTGTTACAGCAGTAAATAAGCTTTTTTATTTTTTGGCGCTGAATATTTTGATTTTGACTTCTTCAAGTTTTATTTGATGTCCGAATGTTTGAGTCAAATGATCAAAGTTGAAATTGAAAAGTCTCTTAAAACGAAACATCAATTACCTGTTATTTGTAAATAATTTTTGCATCAATTGTAATAATATGTTTTATTTATTATTCTGTGGCTGCAACTCTTGATTTTTGTAACATGCATTTTAAACTCAATAATTCTAAACATCAGCGAGACATCTACATCGGCTAACTGATTTTTATTACTGTAATCCAAATTGCTCAATTTTGAAATTCAATAATTGTTAAGGCTATTTCGTCTAATATCGTTCAAAGTGTTCAGATGAGATTTATCCGTTTTGTTCATTGAATCATTCGAATTAAACATGTTTTGATGACCATTCTCAATTTCATAGTCTTTCTGGCCATACTCAAGATAATGTTTATTCCTGTCATTTAAATGTGTATGAAATCAATAAAAATTGTTGAAACATACTGAAACATCAGAACCTCAATAATTTAATTGTTTTGACTAAAACTAAACTTTCTCAGAACATAAACTCAAAAGTTTTAATTCGAATGTTTAAAATTATTTAAAAAAATACACTTAAAATTTATTGTCTACATGAATACTGCTGACTGGCTAACCCAGCCTCGTAATGATGCAAGTTACACAAGTAATTGCAGCAGAAACGGGGTTTGACCTCGTTCCATTGTGATATCAAGGAAAAATTCTTTTGTCAGTCCATTTTCATCAGCAGCTCATTGGCAAAACTAGAACAAACAACACAAACTATTTCTACCAATTGTTTGTCACCGAAATGTTCATCTCTCGTTTTATCACTGAAAATAATGTCTGATTTGATCGCGGAATTCCTCTATAGTGGAGCGAAATTAATCAAAAAGTTCCCAGCTTTTGAAACATGTTAACTATAAGCACATTAATCAGACACGCGTATACCTTCCAACCTTCAAGCTTGTTTTCGTCGAAGTAAGCTCAAAATTCTCAGTTTTGAAGTTCAGGATTGCAAAGAATTTTCTACTTTTATTCTGCGGAGCGCATTGATTTTCAAAATATTCCTTAACTCGTAAAAAATCAGTATTCCAACACCATCATTTAGAAAAATCGTGATCTGGAATCGACACCTGATAATTTGTCTATCCGATTTTTTTGGATTTTACCGTATTAACGGGTACCGATTCGTTCGCCTTTTATAAAGCTGTGGTCAAATTGCTATGATAGGAATTTCATTCGGATGCGCATGTCAAAGATTGAAGTGAATTGAAACAGCAGGTTATTATAGTAACCCATTGAACAAACGCATGGAATAGTTTACGAAATTAATCATACCTGTTTTGAAAACACGAGACTCACCACTCGTTTTCTATTCATTTTAAAACAAGATTTAAACATTCACGTGCTTTTAAATCGCGCCGGTACATAACGTGGTAAAAAGTTGTTTTTGTTTTGTTCAACGATGGTTCTTGATCTGCGTAACTGGAAAGTGATTAAGGTTTTTGTTTTTTAAACAATGTTATCTTTTTTATTATTTGTAATGTATTTGTCTGTTGTAAGACGAGGCTGTTTTACTAACAGGTGCCGTATTCATTTGCTATTTTGTTTTACAAAAAATAAGAATGCTTTTGAAAAATGTGGAGCTAGAGAATGCGTTTTTGCTATCGTTACTATTTAATCAACTATATTTATATCGTATAAGTAGTCTTGCTATGAGAATGGATGAATTCGTAAATTGAATTCTTATATAGGGAGACACATGCAGTTCTTATTTTATTATCGTTAACTGATAAAAGAAAATTACGCGTTTTTGTTATTTACATCTGTCGCAAAATATAAAAATCCGATGTCGATAGATTGACTGTTTTTATCACATCAATATGATTGTTAATACTTGATTATAATTATTGGCGACATTATATATTCCTAATTATCATTATTATTCAAAAAGTGGACCTTTTATGATAGCAAATATGTTGGTGGATTCTACATTGGCTAGATTTTGTTGTATTGGAAATGTTTCTCTCGTTCTTGAACAGTTAGACAATCACGGTCATCATTTCGTTGTAATGGAAGCCGATGATTCTGCTATTAATGTCCCTGCTGTTGCTGCAGCCAAAGTCAATAAAAGATACGTGGCACAAGCCAAAGATGAATTATCATTAGAGGTAAGTTTATCTTTCTATACGTTCATCACAACATACTGTTAGTAGGATTATAGATTCGCCTAGCGTGAAACCTCTAGAATAATTCGGTTAATTTACGACTGCCGAATTATCAACGGAGGAGTCTATTTGTATATTCCTGATATCAGTTAGAATTCACGTATCTCAAATTCATACCCAAAGTGTTCAGAATTTCTTTGTATTGGGAAGGCTATTTTTGTTCTTGGTTTACCGTAAACGTTGCAACATTGCTTTATGAAAACTAAGTCTGGAAGTTTCGTCTTGCATTTGACTAAGGCTAAATTTATGAAAAAGAAAAACATTCATTATTGGTACTTAGAGATTTTTATTTTAACGATTTTCTTAAATGTGAAAAGTGCTCTTCAATGTAGATTTAATCTCATGATAAGAAAATGGTTGTCGACTTTCTATTGCAAACGTAGAATTCTTCAATCTATTAGCGGATGTCAGTCTATTTTGACCTGACTAAATTCCATCATCTGTCTTTTTACTATGGAAATTTACTTGAAAATCAACTAAATCCAATAATTTCAGTCTATTTTGATTATTTCAAATTTCATTTCTGCTATTGCCACATTTCCCTTCTTTGGTGATGTATTTTGAGCTTGATAAGTCTACAATTCACGACCTTTGTTTTCGACTATTTACAGTCCCTTCGATATTGGAGCAAAGATCGCGTTTTTGTAGCTACACAATATATTCCCCCTTTTTTGCCAAGATAATCCCTATACGGATCATCGAAGATATTCCGTCTTTTGATGAACTATCCGTCCTAATCTGCGCTATAAGACCCTCCTATTCGTCTCTCTTGTCATCAACTTACGTTGAAAACATTTGTAAGCTCCGGCTTCTTCGGATCAGTTTGTAACTACGGTTAAACCCATGTTGATCCGGATATCTTGATAAGGGTCTTTACGATTAAAAACAAACGCTGTCAAAGGAAGCCAATGCGAAATAAATAGCCTAGCTCCTCAAGCCCACAGTTCGCTACTCTACGTTACACTACAGCAAAGCGTAGCCCGCTGGAGTGTGCGAGCAGGGACATGTAGCACTGGTCTACGGAATATATAGTAACCATTTTAAAAAGTATATTCCCGAAGGGCTATACGGCATTCGCTTTGTTCGCTTTAAATTCTTCAGATTTATTTTTATCTCGTGATTATTCTTTGTTCCTTTTCATTAAAAATGTTAATCAATTTAAGTTATTTGATTTGAACGAATGGTGTATTTGACGACAGTATTGCATAGCAAATGAAGACTTCTTAGTTCAAATCATCTTTGACTATCCACCGCTTACAATTGGCCTGGCTCGGACCCTATTTCCTGCCATTGCCAGTTCGTTTATGTGTAGTGTAGTGAGGATTGCAAGCTTTGATTTGTGAATAATTGTGTATGCTGCTTTCGACTTCAAAATGTTATTCTGTGATCAGATTATAAAGGTCGCATCAAGCTGGTTTACTTCAAAATACTCTGGGGTCAAATCGTTAATACGGATAGAATATGCGGCTAAGCTAAATTATGGTCTAATCGCATCATTAATATTCTGTTGGTTTGAAGAACCACGTCACCAAATTATGATTAGCTACAACTTATAAAACTATCAGAAAACATTTATTTTTCTATCCATTCCTTTCTAACGTATATTTATTAATGATCATGACGTCCACTTGAAAAGTCAATGAATTCTGTCTTTATGCCTGGTGCTCACTTTAAGGCACATTTAACGACTCCTTTATAGTCTTATATATGTTGTCGTTGTGTTGTGACAACTTGTGAACATTGTTTTGATGTTGAGATGATGTTTGGGTGTTTTTATCGCTCTCAAATCCTCGATTTTCCCAAGTTTTTCTCAACTAGTCAACTGGTATCGAAAATGAAATGCAATTTATTTTTGTATTTTGCCATTGATTTTACCTCATCTGGGAGTAGGTTACGCTCTTCGATCTGTTCAGATTGTAAACAAATAGTGCATGTTTACTGTGTAGTGGGTAAACCTTACAGGGTCACCAGTCGACGCCAAGGCTATCTGAGTTTGAGATGTAAATCAAGAGTCTATTTATTGTCCGGGTGTTTTTTCGTATCAAATCTTACTTGCAACTAAACATCGACGATAAATTAAAATCTTTTTCTAAACTCTCTTGTTATTTATGATAAGGAAATTGGACATTTTGAAGTCGAATTAGCTCGATTCAGTAATCATTTTTCATTCCTCTTGATTTACGCGATTAAACAATTTCAGTGTTTTAACAACTCGTACTTTTAGATAATGTGATGGGAAAGGACCACGAGGTTGTTTACGTTATAAACAATTGCAAGTATAAAGATAGCAAAACAAAAAGTTTACTCACTCTGCTGATAACGACAGCTGCCCAGTAAACACTGACCATCATGTGACCTCGGGGAGTCTCCACATTGTCGGTTCTAAACTACGGTCTAGCGACATGCCATGGACCGTTTTGTAGTGAAATGTGAATCATTTAGGCATGCTAGGTCTCTGCGAATCTCTCTGGACTATCTTAAATAGTAGTGTATTATTACTGTAGCTAGTTGCGCTGTGGTTCTGCTGCTTCTAGTCCCCTTTAATTTGCTCAAACTGACAGGTGCGTGGCTGCTTGCCTATAGTTTTGTGTAAAACGATGACCTCCGATCTGCTAATGATTGGATAATTTTCCCCTCTATTTAAAAACCACCTGTGGGAAGTGGTCTACTATGAAGCGATAGGTTTGAGTGTTGTAGCTATAAGACTAAAACATAATTATGAATCTCATCACAATTAAATCTAATTTCAAATGGACACTTTATTAAGCGAGACATTAATTAAATGACATCACCTGCTGGACGTTTGTTTGCTAGACACCGGCTGTGGTACTTTGTGTTTGGTTTTACGTCAAACAATACAACACACCTTTATTGTTTACTGTTTCGCTTATTTATTTCGATGATAGTCACAGACTATATTGTGTTATTGTAAAAGTAAATACGTCTGGCTTAGTGAGCCACGTTGTTATTGAATGAGGTGTGGGAACGTAGCTCTTTTGTCTCTTTGAAACGATATCGGATTGTGATCCACTTTGGTTAGATAAAATCGTTTGTGTTAGCGACGCTGATGTTTCAAACTGGTTTCTTTTGATATGATTAAAGGAGTGTGGCTACGTGTTGTTGCATAGTGGGGCAGATGTTGATTTACATTTACCGATATTATTAATTTTCTGCTTTTCGCTCTATAGTTGTGGTATCAGGATATTAATCTTTCTCCCGATATACAATCAACGCACAAAGAATCGGACGGATTCCGACTAGGATTTGTTTTTCGAAATAGTTACTGGCTTCGATAATGGAATGCGGTTTTTCCAGCCTCTCAACCATGTCGAGCTTTTGTTTCTGTATAGCAGAATGAAGAGGAAAATCGCAATAGAAGCATTGCGATATGTATAAGAATAGTAACGAGATCCGTTTGAAGTTGGTATTTTTTGGGGATACTGCACGCGTTAAATGAATATAGAATTCTAGGTAGGAAGGAGGATACCTAGAGAAATCATGCCTGATATCCTCTCGGTTGGGATTTTAGTCATCTTCCGCCTCTTCATAGCATAGAGGATGGCTCGTTTTCTCTCCATTTAAAAGAGGCTGTTCTCAATTTCAAGTTGCTTTCATTTTGCTTATTCTCTCCACTTTGCATACTCTAAATCATAACATCATTGTCTTTGATTGGTATCTGTTAAAACCCTGTGTGGGCGTGTACATTGTACATTGCAGTAATTGCATTAGCAGAGTTTCTGTTTTGCATTGAGAGTGATTGATCCACTCGGATGTGTTGCTCTATTTTGAAAATGGGTCAACTTTTATTTATTTCCGTTAAGATTTCCAAAGATTTTAAAAATATTCAAGGACTCTTCCAGATTAAAATAATGTTCGTAAATGTTGATAATACCCTTTGCATTTGTATTCTTTCTGTTTAAATTTTTATTTTTGTTTTTATACAATGTATTTAACATTTAAATCCTGACTTCTATGAAAAGATCGTATATATAGATCGTTTTTTCATTAATAACACTCAAAAATAAATCAATGCATAGGTTAAAGCGTGATATGTCACTTCATCCTGAATGACATCGTTTCAAACTAACCAAATTATCTCCTCTAGCTCCAGAAGTGTAGAATGGCTTTTTAAATCTCAGATATTTTAAAAATGTATAACACTTGAAACTTGATAAAAATAGGCAGTTTTATCTATGAAAAGAGAGAGTAAACTTATCTTTCAAATTTATCATTTTAACTTTTCAGTTTAATCGAAATGTTTTTCATTATCTGTGGTGACATTGCGTGACAATCTTCAACTTTCAATTATTTGTTGACTTACATTCCTCGAGCATTGACGTCTTTGTTGGTACTTTCAATCAATTTTATCACTTACGTAAAGAAATTGAAAGTAAATTTATTATTGTTAAAGAGAACTGTCATGGGAAAGCACATGGTTTAGTTAGCAACATTTAATATATTTTTTAACTTCTATGTTGTGATTTTTGGTATAAGAACTTAGAAACGGAGTATGTCGGTATGTGTATATTTTAAATATATTTTATCTTTGCTTGTCTATTAGATTTGTCGATGATTAATTGTAGTATTCCAGTACTGAATACGCTTTTTCTCGAATCATTTTGCAGCCATACTGTTCCTGCGTTTACTATCCGTGAAGGATTTGCAGAGGATGTATTGCGGAGCGTATATAATTAATTTTGATATTTTTATTTTTTCAAGAAATAAAATACAGTTTCGTTTCTTAGTTTTGTCTTTGTTCGATTGAAATTGATATACATTGAAAAAAAACCTGGCTTATGAAACTGCGATGTTTTTCTTAGCACTAATTATCTACTTGAAAAATAAATTTTCGTGATTGCAAGGTTTTGTTATGTCTGCAGTCATTTACAGCGAGCCAAAAATAGTTGCGCGTTAACAAACGTTTTGCTTTTAATGATTATTATTCATCTTTAGTAGTTATCCGATATTTACAAATATTGATTTCGAAATATTCTATTTTAACATGACTAGATTATATAATTTTTTCGATCAGGGAACGTGGTCGTTTAATGCAGGATTCAGTTGCAATAGAAAATAAAATTTATTCATCTCATTTTTCAATTTTAAGGTTGGTGATCTCGTTTCTGTGATTGATATGCCTCCATCTGAAGAAACACTCTGGTGGCGTGGCAAGAAAGCTTTAGAGGTGAGGGTTTTGTATATTGAATATTGCTCTTCTCTGTAATATCTGTTATAATTTAGAGCTCTGATGTTCGAACGTTTGTGTATGATCATTTGACTTCCTTTTGATTTTGAAAGATAGACTCTTATTTATATTATATGTAAATACTGTGCGAAATAGACCTAGATGTTAGCGAAAAACCAATTGAGTTGTTATGTTAAAAATGGATTGAGAGATCTGTCTTGCTCGAAAAAATGTAGATTTTTGGCTAGAGGAGCCTAAATTTATGTTAAATTCCCTCTGCGCGCACATCCCGGGATTTACTTTGAATTATTATTATTTGAATTATTTGAAACGTTTGAATTATTTATTTTGTTGAGGTGACGAATTTTGGATTTCCAGTTTGTATCACAGCTAATTTGTTTGATATTCTCATCCAATTTATGATATTTGTGGAAAATTTTAATGTTTATAGAGTTTGTAATTTATTATATTCAAATTTGACGAAATTCTCGCTTTGAATCTGCCAATTAAAATTAGTCATTAACACACAATGGATATCACTAACACCCATCAAAATCGCCTAATAAATTAGAAGTTGATAGTTTACTATGAAGTAAAATCGTTTTAATTTGGCTTTACTGTGGTCAGTTAATCAGTTTAGGCACAGCTTGTAAATCACTTCGTATTAATTCGACTGAGATTTAAAGGATTAAACAAGAACCCACCCATGAGTTACAAGGTTTGGGGGAGTGGCCACCTTGTGATATACCATTTATCAATATCTCAATTTATGACCTTTACTTTAGGGAACAATCATTCGTACGAGAAGTAGAACATCTTAGCTTTTGAATTTGATTGAATATTGGGATAAAAATTGACAGTAATGGCTGTGTAAATTGCAACACGTACTTATACCTCTTATGAAGCACTTACCGTATAAAGACAGATGGAATAATTTTCATTACCTTGATATAACAATTAACAAGGGGACAATACAACAGATTCGGCTAGTTGCAGGGATTTATAATTCTTGAGATAAGCTATATCTAAACTGGTAGTAAGAGAGAAATATTGCGAACTTGTATCATCGTATCTTCTTACAGACGATTCTAATAGTTTTTGCCACTAATTACAAACAAATTTAAGCGCAGCCGTCAAATTCTAGGTTACACTGTCAGTGTCCAGTTTTGGTGTTCAAAAAGTTCTGCGAATAATAAAACTTCAAATATTGTATTTTGTTTTACACGAACTATAGAAACAATGGAACAAATTCAGCTGACAAACTTTGAAATGAAGCATTTACAGAATGAAGCTGTCTGTTAGTTTTAAATTATATAACTTTTCGTTATCACCGTATTGCTTCAGATGTCGTCAGCTACAGCCAGCTTTTCATCGGTCCTGGAAAAAAGTTTCTAATAACTTATCAGGTATTCTGAATAAATGATGATGATGATGATGATTTGTTAGGTGATCTTCCTGCCCGGAGGGTTCTTCAACCAATTAAAGACGGGGGGCGTGCCTGTTATAAACAGTAATTATATTTTACACTTGATTTTCAAAATTAAAAAAAATGTATACTAAAAAATTTCATGAAAATCTTGATAACTCTTGGTACCTCTTGAAAATGGCTCGTCCCTGTATAGCCGACCTATGGAAATCTCCCCCCGGGTCTCTCTGTCTTTACAACAGTACATAAATCCACCAATATGCCATATGTAACACTTTTGATAGTTTTCAGACATATGAATTCTTATAAGCTTATTCCTTGACAAGATCTTGAAAATATTGTTTTTCTGAAGCTATAATTTGTCATGGCTAGTATGATTGTTGCTTCATAAAAGTCGAGAGGAGTTTACGTACGAATAACATGGTTCAGCTCTCGTGTGGTTTGTCTTTTCTTTGGAGTGCTTGTTGTTCGAGGTAAATAGCAACGTTACTTTCTACAATTTGGAATCAGATTCTTTTAAAATGTCTTTTTTCGCTGCCAATTATATTTGCTTTGTATAACTTGAAAGTATTTATGACATCGTACATAGACTTTTAGAGTTTTATTAGGAATATCTTTTTACTATACTTGGTTATGACCCGTGGTTGTAGGTTTACTAGTCTCGATCAATCTACTAAGAAGCGATCTCTATTTGGAGAGTAGTTGTTTTGGTATTAATTGTATTTCCTTATGCGAACCAAAGTTTCTTACGTTCTAAATTACCCTGAAGTATCTCACTTCGCCAGTGACTGTCTTTTCCATAACTTATCACACTATTCTAAGCTCTTAAACTCTTTCATGCATCACTTTTTCCAGTGCAATATACAGTACATAGCTCTTTTGTTTCTCCACTTTTCTATGAAACGTTTTATGCACCAACTTACGTAGAGTATAAGTGGGAGCTTGTTTCTTGATCTCCACACTCAAATTGGCCACACCCTTATTCCGGTCTAAACCCCCTATTGAATAACGTTCAGTGTCGCCACTCAGTTTATAGCCGCAGGACATAACTTAACCGTTTGCTAAGATCATACCTTTTATGTCAATGTGAGTCATGGAAGTGAATTACACTGGTATGGAAACTGAAAGAAAGACGAATATCTTATCAACTCTTGAAATTTTACTTCCATTTTTTTAGACATGGTTTATTGCGTTATTTCAAGATACATAAAAATTATTCTTACATCAGAACTTCTACGTCATTGAATTTTGGCATAATTTCTTTGAATCGGTTTGAATTGAAATCAATGCTTTGGATGAAAATAAAGTCACTAAAAACTATAAAAAGCTTTCTAAATAGATGACGATGATTTTGTTTTACGAAATAAGACCATTTATTGACATTATTTTTATTGTCTTTCATGTTGGATATTTCCGCATCTTTCCTTTATCAAAATGACGCATACTGGTTGCTGATCATTACACTGTTTATCATCTTGTGGTTTCCGCGTGTTTTGTTTTGACACAATTTGAACATCAAACTGATACAACCCCTAAATAGACAATCAACAATAGTTTTTTGTACGATGCTCTTAGATTTTGAATATGATTTGAGGTTTTTATCGCTGCATGTCAAAACAAAGACATTGTATCAATCATTAAGGCAAAATATAAGACACTTCTTCTGGTAGGAAGTTTTGTAATTTATTTGTTTTGTCATGTACAGTTGACCTTATGTTTCGGGTCATAAAAGAAGGGCTTAGAATCATCAAACCTATAATAAATAATATCGCTTATATCGAAATTGAGCCTGTCTTTTAATCTCAAAATTTAAAATTGCTAGAAAATTCCTAACCGAGATTCAACATATGTTTGG
>JANVCG010064003.1:0-12288 GCA_025505365.1 Haliclystus inabai
ATGCAAACGGATACTTATAAAACCTATAGCTAGAGCTATGTATGGTCTTGTACATTAAATGAGCCTTTGTACAACTTCTGATATGAAACCTGTACCAAAGGTCAGAGCCAACTATGCAGGGATTCAGCAGTGCCAGTAGAGGAGTTTTTTCTACAAGGTGAAAACTCCATAACCCTCTATAACAAAACCATTTTTGGTATGCCCATTTAGGCCACTTCTTCTCACAGGCCTGCACACACTTTCAAATAATTAGAAAAAAATCTTTTTTTTGACTGATTAAAATGTGTATGCTGCTTCCAGTCTGGTAAAATTGAGGCACAATCAATGGATACGTAAATTAGTTTCTTGTTTCGTTCATACTCATCAAATATCCATACTTCTGGTTTGAGTTGCCAGCTCATTTTATTTTATATTTGTTCACAACAGGAACACGAGTTACATGAATATCTAATGAATCTCGGTTTACGTGATGGTGTTACTGGGAAAGCAAGTATGACAGTCGACGGTTTACCATTTTATCCGACTCATGCTGATGTATTGAAAAAATTAAGAAATGTTGCTGCCAGTTAAAAAAAGATCATCTATCAGACAAAGAACATATATTGAACTATGTTTTATACTGTAAGTCACTTTTCTATTTTTCCAATACTCATGGCTAACTCATATACTAATGTGTTTCACCAATTAGATTCCTTAAAAAGCTAAAATATATCACCTATCGAACAAATGACATAATATTATATACAGGGGACTACGTTTATACTGTGAGTCACTTTTCTATTTTTGTACTACTGATGATGGCTAACACAGGTGACTAAAACATGTTGATGTGTTGCAAAAATTAGCTTCGTTAAAAGTGTGAAATATATCACCTATCAAGCAAAGAAGATATCTTGTATAATGGACTGTGTTTTATACTGTAAGTCACTTTCTATTTTGGCAATACAATTGTACAATTGTATTTGTGATGGCTAATAAGGGTGGCTAAAACATGTTGATGTATTGCAAATATTAAGTTCACTCTCAATTTTCTATACTCGTTATGCATAATTGCTTAACTAATGCGTTTTGCAAGTTGGGACACACTGAAAAATATCACCTACCGAGCAAGAACGATATAATGATTAGGGACACACTGAAAAATATCACCTACCGAGCAAGAACGATATAATGATTGCCTATAAGTAATAAGTAATTCTAATATCTTGCTGCATTTCATACTGGTAGGATGTACTAATACTATAAAACTAATATCACCAGCCGTTACTACATAGGTATGTGTGCGGGGGGTGAAACCTCCGCCCCAAAAATAAAATCGATTCCTAAACCTAAATTCTTTTTTTTTTGGCTTATTAAATCACATTTTTTATCTTTCAATTCACTATTGATTATAATATTTTGCCTTACTAGTACTAGTGAAGTCTATTTTACATGTATTTGTATCTAACTGTAGACCTATAGTTAGTAGTAACTCATTCATATTTCTAGTGTTTATTGAACACAAAACTTTTGAAATCAAAGCCGTTATGTAAATTGTTTAAAATGAAGAATAAATCAATTTTTAAAAGTTAATGAAAAATTTTATTTCTTGAGTTTTGTTTTGAAAAATTTTAATGCTTTAGGCTGCTAGTTTTATAAGGTTTTTTCCAATTTTTGGATCAAACCATTAAAAATACTATTGCACCGTATGAAAGTATAAAACGTTATAGTCTACTTGGTGAATTGTTAGTCACATGCTTGTTTTCACAAAACTCCTAGAATATTTGTATATGTTTACACTCTGTTGTGTTCAGTTCTGGTCAAACCGTAACTCAATTATATTTCCCTAAATTACAGGATCTTAGGATTAAATCTCACAGTTATTAAGCTACGTTTTTAATCATTCGATTCTATGAGTAGTTTGATCAATATTCTGTTTACAAACATTGACTTTATGTGACAGACAACTTAGTTTTAGAACTGATTTCAAAATCAAGATAGTGATTCTTCTGTAATCCATATCTCTAGACAATCACAAAGGGTCTTTGAAAGCATCATCTCTTTTCCTTCCCACGTTTCTTGGCATTTGCCTTATTTGATTATTGCTTAATATAAAATGTGGTATGTTAATACTGTTAAAGTCTGGGCGTGGGAATAGAGTTTAAAAGTTATGAATGATAATATAATCTTGTGTGTATCTGGCGGCATGTAACCTTAGGTGGTCGTTTTGGTTACTTAAACGTTTTTTTTATAACTTTAATGAAATCAAACTAAGATAACAAGATAAGAAATATACGGTTTAAAATAGGAAGTATCACTTTTGTACTATAAGTTATGGTTATTAAACAAGACGATAACTATGTTTTAGATGAATGCCAAGTTTCTATGGTAAAACCAACATTTTGATAAGTAATCATAAATGTCTCTTATGAATCACATAGTTTTGTAAAGACTGTCTATTGGTCAATTCCAATACGGATGTGTTCAAGTGTCAAAGAGTACCTTCTCCATCATTTAGGATGCACTTTTTGTTATTTTACATATTTTGATGTATTGAAGTTTACGTTTTGTCTAGAACCTGTAGCACTTTTTAACCAAAACATGAAATTTAAGAAATTTTATAGTTTTCTGTTTTCCTGCCCGGATTAGTCCAGAGGCTAAATAATCATGCCCACACCCACGATATAAGGCAATCGATAAAGCTCATTCAAGACTTGAAACCCTTAAAAAGTTAATTCAGTCGTGATTTTCTCAAATTTTTAGCTACCAGCAGTACCTATTGTACCATCATTATTGTAAGAATCTCTTTTTAGATCGCCTCCAATGTTTTTTCCCTCACATAAATCATCACAAGTAGCGATTGGGCACAACACCCAAACCAAGTTCTGCAAAAGCACGAAGCATTCAAGAATAAGAGAATAATAACTAGCCTATCTGTAGATCTTATAGCTTAATTCAAGTTTACCATGCCTTGTCAGTTAAGCATCATGAATATTTTACCGGGGTAGTTGGTAAGAAATTGTGATTGGATTTGGAATTGGGTATGGATTTGATTGTTAAAACAGCTCATTAAAATGTATTTATTGATGAAACCTGGTGCTCTAAGATGGCCTCAAATAGACAACTTTTTATAAGAAAAATTGTTTTATTTTAGTAATAAATATTTCTAAAAACGTTAATGCTTTGAACCACAAAAGTTTTTCGTAGATCTCTGAGATGTGTATGCCAATGATATGGAACTCACACGGGAACTAGCCTGCGCGCAGACCTAAATCGTTTCTCCCTTGTTAGTAACTTACTTAAAAGGGAAAAACAATTTAGGTCTGCTCGCAGGCTACACGGGAACGTGATATACGAAATTTCCGAATTTGGCATTTTTTTTATCATCAGTTTTTATGAAGACTACATTTAGAGTATTTTTCTTTTTCATTGTAAAAAAAACTTGCAGTTTGATACAACAAATGTTTTTTCGAACACCCGCTGTTACTTTTTGATATCAATTTATCAAAAGTGTAAAGATAGAGGTCTAACACCCACACTCCTACGACACCCATGTGTTTATACCCTGCACATTGTTAATTAGTAGTATCAAAATGTAATTGTTTTCATGCTGACTCTATCTTGAATGTTTCATTTATAGAAAGGCCAAAATATTAAATTTTAATTGGATTTACGTTTTGCCAGGATACATGATATAAAGATTGTACTAAAAACTTGGGATGACATTGTGTTTTTGAAGATCATGACTTTTGTTGAGTAAAGTCGATTTTTGACGTGAATAGATTTTGAGATGAGCATATTGTGTGTTTTATAGTTAAAATGTTTTATGACGTAGATTGTGGCCCTCTCAAAACTGATAAAATGATAATTTTGATCAGTTATGAGATGTTATTTAAATGAAAGATAGCGACAAAAAAGATAGCGACATTTTATTGAGAAGTTGTAGTATTTTATCGTTTACTCTTGAATCTTTTCTGACTAAACCTCTGGGTTCGTTATGTCTAATTTGGAATCGTTTTTTGTTAAAGCATTTCAAATTATTTATTCATCTACGTTTGTAGTGAATGTGAGTGTTTGGTTAGATTGGGTGTTTGACATATTGCAATAGATTGAACGCAGATTTGAGATATACTGTAACATATGGTTTGCTCCCCGCGTAGTGTCTTCCACGTTGTCATTGCTTTGTTAATCGGAATCGCTGGTTTTACGTGTCTGCGGTTTGAAAAGAGGTTTTCAATATCTAATATGAGGTTTTGAAATATCAAAGGTACAACTGCTAATTCTTTTATGAGACTGATAACCTTTAATCTCCCTGCCCCCGCTCCCCCGCCCCTGTGCTGTCCAGAAACACCATGTGGATCTTAGTAGGCCGAAAACGATTCTGAACCTTAGCCAAATTCACACTGTAACCTGCATGCTGACTTGAAGAGCTTCAGAAGAAGTAAATTGTACTATTTTTTTTAGAGAAACCTAAGGTTAAGGCTGACTGTATCAAATGCCAGATGGTTCCACATAGAGGATGCAAGGAAAAATGAGGTGTAATAGTAACACGCATTATCCCGGCGCATTATATGTACACACCTAATGCATCACAACCACGTACATGAGGTTGTTTAAATATCTGTAGAAGTCTACACCTTTAGAACGGGGAATACTTAGCTTGCCCGCAGACCTACTGTATATCGTTTCTTTATTGCCAGGAAGACTTGCTGGCTACAAAGAAACGATTTGGGTCTGCGCGCAGGCTAGACGTACTTCGTAGTCATTGAATTGCAGAGCGCTTTCCATTTGATTGATAACGTAGATTATCTCAAGCATTCGAAACTTGTTTCCTTCCATGTATTTTAAAATTTTTACCTTTTACAGCTCTAGGAATAGTAATATTAATGCACATAGGAAGTCCTATTATCTGTGTGTATTTATTTGGATCGTTCCAAAATGACTCTCCGTTGAACAACCGCACAAAACCCATTTAGAGTTGATACATTTAACTAGGAAGTGGAGCTTATAAATGACAAGAAATATCACCCTGCGCGGGAAAATAAAAACCATGTTTCCGAAAGACCAGTTGTAATACCAAATGTTTCAAACATTCAAAAAGCCTTCTTCGCAAAACTCTGTGTTTGTTGTTCGTATATGTCATATTATTTCATGTTGAACGTTTTGAAAGAGTTTAAACCATCTCCATGATCGCGTTTTATTTCATTTCTATTTGAAAATCTATATTAATAATTACACGCCATTGCAAACTGGGGGAGATAGATTCCGTTACGTAAATCCATGTTTTGTCTCAATAGAATCTTGTTTATCAATGTTTTCTTTGTTTCAAATCCTTTTTCATTAGAAAACAACGATGCTACAACAACATCATTATATTCAGGTAGAAAATTCTATAAAGGGATTATACGATATCGATAAGGAATATTTTAGACACAAAAACGCGAGATCCTCAACACCTAGAAATACTACAAAATTGGCGAATTTGGCCACCATCTACATAATTGCCTGATAGTTTTATCAAAAGATCTGTTTTCCACCTGAGATATTATCATGGAATTATATATCTCTGATAGAAAGTTGATTATTTGATCAGATTATCAGATAAAAGAATATAATTATACAGCCATTACAAAAGGCTGTATTATGTCAGATCTATGTTATTTTTTATGTTTTGTGTGTTGGAAAACGGTTTTGCAAATTATGTTCAAGTTTTGGTTGCGTAATGAAGGAAGGCCGATCTCGTGGTTATGACCATGATTTTCGAAACTGTATAAACAATTTTTCTATATGTTAACAGCTCTTTTGCACTTTCGCATAACCAATTATTTTGTTTCACAATTCATCTCAAATATTGCATTTTTAGTCATTTCTATGTGTCCCACTGACAGGGTTTGGAAATAAGGAATTTTCGCTCGAGACCGTTACCCTAAATTGCGTCGTACCCTCTCTCCTTCAACTCTACTCAAAAAAGTGGAAGAAAACAATTTAATCTAACACAGTAAGACCGTAGCTCAAAATACCCAAGAGCCTCTTTCCTTACTAGCTATTTCTCTATAAGATAACATTTATAAATTTATGGCTATATATGAAGCTTATAAAAGTTGGATATTTTTGATTTCGAAAACTTTCTGTTTCTTCACAGATCAGTGACGTCATTCAGATAAACGCTTTAACCACAGATCTATTTCATTACGCATTCATAATTATTCAGTAATCTTGTTTAAATACTTCTTTTTCTCTTCTTACCCCATTTTTTTCAACAGTAAGCTAATCCGTGGTATTTAATGACGTTAAAAAAGGCTTGATTTCCGATTGATAATTTTTAAATAATTATAAACTGTTGAAAATTATATTTAGATTTTTTCTTTGATAAACTAATTTTACAAATTTCAGTATTCCTGTAGGATTTAGCAACATTTATTGAGGCTAAAGGCAATCTATAAAATTAATCTTATTTACTAATATGAAAATTTTCAAGCCTTTTTTTGAAAATGGTCTGTTATCTAGTTGCTTTGTGAATGATTATATTCAAATGTTTTAATTCAAATTAAGAGAGATTTTAATGAAAAGTTAAGGATATTTTATCATGGTAGTGGGAAAACTTTTATCAAGATATGCAGACTTGGGAACAACGTTGATTAATGATTCAATATATATAGGACATTCTAAAGCTTTTTCATACGAAAATAAATGTAGTTCAAAATATAATCCTGAACAAACGTCATTTTTAAAACTATTTTCATGTTGTAAAAGAACTTATAGATTTATGTCATTTTCGAAAGCACTGTACATTTGAAAACAATTTTGTAATTCAAAATGCTGTTTCTCTTAACTCGTTGGTTTCATGATTTGCCTCGTTTTACATTCACTATCTCGTAAACTTGAAAATGTATGCTTTTTTCTCAACTCGTTGTGTACAGTACTCTTAATCCCATGCGATACTTACGCTGCAGTTCCGCAAATCTGCATTAGTTAGACTGAATTTATTATCACATTCCACCTCAGAGAATATTAATCCTGTAATATATTATTAAAATTCGTCCTATGTTCTATAAATATCATTCGAATTTTTGATTTAGTGTAAATAGTGTGTCTGTAAGGTTAATTCAAGTTTTAGGTTGATGTAGGTTAGATTATTTTAGGTATACTTTCTAATTCAAGAATTTTTCAAAATATTTCACTCGTTAAGTGTTTAAAAAGAAATCATTTTGTAGAGAAAATGTTAAACTATATAAAAAAATATCATTTGACTTTTGAGCAATTTGAACCTTGGGTTTCATAAAAAATGTGTTCTTGTGAAAGATGAAGTATATACGCTTATGCGTGAAGGTTGTTTTGCGCCCTCAATTAGTAATAGCTAATCAAATAGTTATCAATCTTTGTAATCAAGTATCACGGTTATCGTTTCTACAAAGTTCGTTATCAATAAGTTGTTTTTAAAAGTAAGTTATGTTCGGATCCATCGCTATCTTGATGGATTTTGACTTGAATCCTGAATCTGATTCCAAATGAGCACGGTCGTGACCTGGCAGTACGTGTAGATAAAACTAGGACTGGGAATTGTGCTATTAATTTTACAATTTTTTTGGGCGTAACTCATCAATGTAACAAAGAATTTCTCAATATGAAATATGATTTCAAATGATTCAAGTGTATCTTAAATTTCGTCTTTAAAAATTGTCTTTATTTTTTAATCATCCACATAGACAAAAGGTATGTCAAACGGTTAGTCACGGTCGTGCCGTACATGTCTGCCAAAGAATTATAAATTGGTGATTTCTCAAACGGATTTTCGTTGAGATCAAAGCCATCGAAAGGCAGTTTTGTATGCCACCGTGAAATCGGTTCAAAATATTTATGTAGTGTTTTGATAACACCTTTCTTATTTGATACCGATTTACAAGAAGCTCTTTGTTGTCAATGGTTGACTTCCAACTTCTTGTAATCCAATTGATTAATGTTCCAGAAAATAAAGAAGAATTATTCGGTTTGAACTGCCAATATATATATACAGGAAATCAGTTCAACCCATGATTTACATTCTGCTTGTGTGGGAATTTTTTTTATTCTTATTTTTTTAAAGATCCTACTTATAAATTTTCGAAACCTGCTAGAATTCAATTTTTGTGAATTAACCCTGGCAAACGTTGAGACTTCTCTTTTCTTTTGCTATTCTTATTTTACAAGTATTGACTACATAGCATAACGATGATATCCAATACCAGAGAAATGAAAGTTGAAAATAAAGAGTTAAATTTAGAGTTAAAATAAAGGTTTTCTGTGACTTGAATGTCAACGATGGTATCGTACTTGATCAACGCCTCACCAACAAATCATTTGCGACCGTGGGATACAAAAATGTGAAAAATTTGTCATTTAATTTTTAGCAAAAGTGATGATTAGAGAATGAAGTATGACGAGTAAACATTTGGTCTTCTGATTAATAATTCTGTTGCAATGTAGATTCTCTATAAAATTTACGTTCTACTCTTAATTTGTTCATTGTTTTCGATGTCTGCTTTCCAAAGTGCCCCGTGTTATGTGGATACAGCAAATAAAAGAGATAGAGAAGAGCAGGTAGGGTTTGATACCCCACGCATTTAGGACGCAGATATGGGATAACCAGGAGACAAGACGACGTTTTTGCCGAGAATCATCGTTCACGTTGATGTGAAATGACTGCCTCAGACAGTCATCGAAATTTCACCGAACCGAAAATTTGGCTTCGAAATAAAGTATTAGACTTCTTTCTCCAAACTATTTTTGATCAGTTTTACTAAAATTCTAAACTCTGTATGCCTTCCTCTTATTTTATTTAGTTCTGAAACTATTGTAAACGTGTTTACTTCATTGTGTGAACCAAGTATGTACACTGCAGTGTTGAGGTTGAGACCGTCAAACAAACTTGGAATGAAACGGAACGGGGAACGGAACGATGACAGTCGGTCTTGAATCTTCACTTGATACGGAGGTTTGTTTCCAAAGCAAAATGGGTTGATTGAAAACCTAAGTTATATAGAAGACAAGGCAATCTTAGAGACAGCATAGAATATAGAAGTAGTCTTTTTTACGAATTTTGTTGATTTATGTTCATAGATTTGATTATCAAATTTAATTCTGTTTTTGTTTGAGCATTGATCCTGTTATTGATGGATGAAGTGTTTTATGGTTTCAAGTCATTTCGATGTGGTTGGTCTTGGGTAATATCGTAGAACAGGAAAAGTAAATGAGAACCTTTGATAGTCATAAAACTGTCATTTAAATGGAATGAAGTAGGCCGGAGACCACGTAATTACCCGAGAAGGTTCAATGCTTATCGCACGCAAGATTAAAATAGAAACGGGTATACGATGGATAATTTTTCGTGTTAAGCTTTACAATGGTCCCGTTTTAATTGATATTTGTTCAAAAGATTTGGTTCATGAAATAACGGAATGGGTTGTTTATAGAGTGTGGAAAATGTTAGCATAGAATCTCAGTATATGTTTAATTTTCGCTCAAAAATTAGTTTTAACAATCTACGTCTTATGTGTTGCTTAATTACCTTTGATTTTTTCCCTTATACCAAGTCCTATCAGCTACCTACGAGTGTATACAAATAGTCCATATCTACGTGTGTATATAAATTCCATTGGATGGCTTCGCATAGGGCTCTTTTCAAATTATCAACAAGCTACATAGAGTTTATAGATTCTTCTCTAATTATTCCCCGAAAACGAGGGATAGTCCGCAAATATTCAATGATCTAGCTATCCGTACGAAGTACCTTACAATGTTTTAAATATCAAGGGGTGTTGTAGTTAGTCTAGGTAAAGACAAAGCGTGATGAATTTGCAACATCTCTTAATCCTTTCAAATAGTCTCTGTGAAGTCTTCCTCTCAACTGTTATTCCAGACAAAATTCACCGACAAAAGTTTTGATTAAGGCTGATAAGTTTAACGTTATTGATTGGTTTTTTTCACATTTTTGTTGATGATGTCTGTAAAAATGAAATTGATCTAGTATTTAATTCACATTCCTTTAAAAGTATAGAAAATATAAAGACTATTAAAGGATTAGAAAATATTAAATTGCAGAGAATGGATTTTGAAAAGAAAAGTTAAGAATTTGCTGTTGACAATGTCTCATTTATAAACAGATCAACATATTATTATCAGTCAACTCCAACCCACGAAGTCCAGTGGTCATCAAGTTAGATAACGATGAGATTAGCGTGAAGTAAAGCTAGCCAAAGCGCCTATGACTATCTCTAGATTACCCGTTATCTCTGATCATTTCAACATGGCAGACCGATAACATTGGAATGAACAGCTTTGTAAAGTAACGCCTCAGCAAGCATTGCTTATCTAATTAGACCATTTGACTGTGTGAAATAATAATATCCACCGCAGCTGATTGAAATCTTGACGAAAAAAGATGAGTTGCTTTGAAGTCTAACGCTGATGACTATCGTTTATTCCTAAATCGAAGCAAAACCGGCTCAGACATCTGGCGCGGTAGCTTTCTGTAGCGCGGTTGCATAGCAACATACATAATGGCGGCGCCACATCTTTGTTGGAGTAAACACAGTCGATTTATTTGAAGTTCAACCACTAGTTTAAGTGCTGTTCCTTGTCTACACATTAATAATTGTTTTTAAGCCTGTCTTGAACTATTTCAATACGTGTTTGTTCAAAGTTGAGCTTAAAAGTGAACAATGACAATAATGTTGACTCCTTAGTTTGATTGAAGGGTGTCAGTCAGTCCAATCAAGTAGAACCAACCGGCGAACATTAGATCTATTAACTATACGCTCAATTTACTCAAGTCTTATGCTATGACATCCATACTCAATACAATATCTGACCACAGACATTAAAATGTGTTTTTACTATAGTTGTCGGCTCTGTCTTTTAACCATTATACTTTATAGACGTACGAGACTCAACATGAAGCAAATCATTAGGACCAATTATTAAACATTTGAAATTAATTCAATGATTTCATCATATCAATTCAATAGAATACCTAACTAGTTTCACAACATGAAGTTTAAAACTTCTAATATTTAATACCATTGATAGAATACAATATATGTATGTGTGTGTTTTATTTAACTTAATAATCATGACTTCACACTGCAGTCCATTAAATGAACATAAATTTTATGATACAACCCCTTTAAAATATTTTTTCGTGGAAAAATTCACAACGAAAACCGTTGAACGATTTAATATCGTTCATCGTAACCCAGACTATACGATATATCGTGCATAGAATTATAATATGGTTTGCACCTTTTCTACCAAAGTTGAATCTTTATCAAATCCAAGAGTTTATAACTTTTGAGACTATTAGATATATTAATAATGTAAGATGCTATGATTTCCAAAGCCAACTTGGTTTGGAGGTACTGGTGCTGTAATTGGTGGCCTACCGTATGGCTGAAAACGATATGGGTGCGTTGCGGCGTAAGGCGAAGGAGTATAGCTTGTATTACGTAATAATTTAGGTTGTAAATGACATTGGCAACCATGAACAGAACACGGTTCACCTATTTGATTAGGTAGAGCATCCGTTGTTGTTGATGTACTATGTCCTTGAATATTGACAGATGACACTGCGGTATTATGTTGACGTTGTGATGTATGTGTTCTCAAATGTTGTAATAAATCTTCCGAACTTACAAACGTTTTCCCACAGTGTTTGCCTTCCGCTACCCAATTGCAGACAAAGGGATTGACATTTTCCGTTTTGATAGGAATGTTCTCGTAGGTATTATAAACAGATGTATTAACAGAGGGACGTCTTGGTGATCGACAATTATTTGGTGGTGAACGATGATTTGCTGACATATGTGATGTTAAAAATGATTTATCTTGTGAGCAAGGATGTAACATGCTGCCTACATGCGGTCCGTATCCTTTCAAGCCCACACCAGACAGTGTTGATTGATGTATACCAGTATGATGATGGCTTGCTTTCATACAATCATAGCAATGAGGATCAGGACACACACCAACAGGATATCCATTGGCACTACCACCGAATTTTAAAGCAGATTGTGGACCGTATGGATTGCCCACATTAGGATACAGCGGTGTTGGTAATTTCGAACTCGGTAGAAGTCCATCGGCTGCAGGAATCGGTAGATTGGCTGCACGATTTTGTAGACAATTTGCGCACATACAAATTGGTAGCATACGATTATGAATTGGGTTTGGTGATGGTGCTTCTGTTAAACCTCTCATTGTACTACAATGAGTACAACCAAGTTCACATACACCATGATAAGGGCTATGACCAACAGGCGGTGCTTTAGGTAGAAA
>JANVCG010064114.1:0-17994 GCA_025505365.1 Haliclystus inabai
GGCTTGTGCCATAGTGTACTCGTTTATATCCAATCGCTCCCCTCCTGCGGAGGTACTATATACTCCTCCTCTCACATGATAGCGGCCTGTTAAAATCTCTGCACGAGTAGGAGAACATACGGGTTGTACGAAAAAATTACTAAACTGGATACCATCTTTCGCAATTTGATCTATGTGTGGGGTAGCGATATATGGATTGCCATGTATGCTTAAGTCGCCCCACCCTTGATCGTCGGCGAGGATCAGGATGACATTGGGTTTTTCAGGTTTCTTTTGTTGACTACAACTAAGGAGGGTCAAAAGAACAAAAAGACAAATTAAATACTGTTTCATAGTTAGAATATCATTGTTAAGCCCGTAAGCTATAACGGTTAAGTCATTAGTCCTTTAAGTCAAAAGTTGAGCAAAATCTGTCACCATATAAGCGAGCTATTAAATTACAGCTAAATGATGTAAACTACAGTTTAGACGATTGTTGTTCTTCAATTTGTGCTTTTGAGAATAATCAAATTTAGAAAGATCAATTTAAATCAATATAAAATTTAATCCAACTCAGTCCTCAAGAGATATGACATGAAGACAACAATTAGAATCCTCTATTCATCGAGATAAGAGTTTTACTTCCATACAATATCACAAAAATTGTGCATCCGCGCCACTCACTATTGTATCATCAATTATACCTGATTAAATCAAAATTGACAAAGACTCATTGTTATCGGAGGGAATCATGAACCTACTCCAAAAACTAACCCATCAAAGCAAGATGAGTCAATTTTAGTAATATTAAAATATACACACATGCATAAATTATTTATAGTCAATAAATTGATAATATAATTACCTCATATCAAGAGACATTTGTGTTGTCTTGAGTTTTCGGAGTAGGCCCAATCATTGATTATTGGGCTTAATTCGAACCCTAAAACATAGAATCATAAGTCTCTAATCGAAATAATCGATTAATAACAAAATAGCCCTTTAAGTGGACGATATTCAGCTTTACTATCTGATCACTTATTGATGGCCTGCTATATATGGCAGATTACTGATCTCAATGATTGAGATATCTCATCGCACTGCCAGGACTATTAGATATGCGTCTCACCGAATCACTAATACCACATAAACTATAAAATGTCGCATATCTGATATGAACTAAATCCGATATCTGCGTTGACAATACTCGTCATAGCTAAGGCTATGACGCTGCCCAAGCACTTTCGTGGTTCTCTCATTTCGAGCATGGTCCTACTCGATTCGTCTATGACGAATTTATTTGTTCATTCCTTGATTTTGAATCTACTTCATCAACCATTTAATACGACATTTCACAATTCAATTGGTATAACAAATGGACAAAACAACAACGTAACTCTATGTCTCCATTATCAAATCCAATACGCGCATGATCTGTATTACACTTGTGCACTCATAAATTGACTCCTAATCGATCCAATTTGCTGATTATCATGGAAAACAAACTTGCTTTTATTGTCTTATAAATGTGTGCCTATTATGAGCCAAACATTAGAATATGGTATATACGTAATACGATATCCCCTTTAGGAAGGCTTCTGATATGCCTCAAGTACAAATTGCTGGTATCTGACGAGATACAGCCTTCACTTAGGTAAGTTTTAATGTTAAATTAACAGTGTAGCACTACCCTATTCATAAGAATAAGTTGCAAAATACTGTTGTAACATATACGGATTATAAGTTGCTCTTTTTTTAAAATAAAAAAACACAATGCTATGCAAAAGCTAATATCTATTTTCTTTTTGCTCTCTATCACGATAACAACACAGGCTCAGTATTTTGGACGAAACAAGCCCCGATATCGAAGTTTTGATTTCAAGGTATTGGAGAGTCCTAATTTTGAATTGTATTACTACGCCAAGAATAAAGAGATAATCAATGGTTTTGCCTTAGAGCTTGAGAATTGGTATAAGATACAGAGTAGCGTACTTGAGCATGATATTTCATTCAAAAATCCATTCATTTTATATACTAATCATGCAGAGTTCCAACAGACCAATGCTATATCTGGGGGTGTAGGAGTTGGCACAGGAGGTGTGACAGAAAGTCTCAAGAATAGAATCGTTATGCCATTAACATTCTCTAATCAACAGACCCATCAAGTCTTGGGACATGAATTGGTTCATGCTTTTCAATTTGATATGATCATTAGGGGAGACTCTTCGAATGAACAGTCATTGGCCAATCTGCCTTTATGGACTGTTGAAGGTTTAGCAGAGTATATTTCCATAGGCAGGATAGACCCATTTACAGCCATGTGGATGCGCAATGCAATCATCAGTGATGATGTACCGAGTCTTACCCAAATGAACAATCCTAAGTACTTCCCCTATCGATACGGCCAGGCGGCGTGGTCTTTTCTGACTGGTCAATATGGCGACGATGTCATTAATCCCTTTTTTGTCAATGCGGCTAGATATGGGATGGAATATGCGGCTCAAATCACTTTTGGCTCAAATCTCAAGACACTGAGTGATATGTGGGTTACAGAATTGAAGACTTACTATGAGCCGTATCTGCGCAAAAAAGAAAGCAAGATTGGTAAAGTCTTGCTATCCAATGAGAACTCTGGCAAGCTCAATGTGTCTCCGGCGATTAGTCCAAATGGCAAGTATGTAGTGTACATGTCCGAGAAAGATTTGTTTTCTACTGACATTTTTTTGGCGGATGCCAGAAATGGAAAGATAATTAAGAAATTATCCAGTTTAGTAAAAGATCGTGATTTAGATAATTTTAATTTTCTTGAATCCGCAGGGACTTGGTCTCCTGATAGTAAGCAGTTTGCCTTTGTAGGGTTCAAAAAAGGGGAAAATGCAATCGTGATTAAGGATGTCGAAAGCGGCAAGACCATCCTATCAGAAAACATACCCAAGCTGCTATCTTTCACCAACCCCACATGGTCACCCGATGGCAAGGAAATCGTACTCACAGGCAATGATGAGGGTCAGATTGATTTGTACTCTTATACCATTCAATCGGGTAAGCTGAGACAACTTACCGATGACATCTATTCTGAAATTCAAGCACATTTTAACTCCACAGGGACCGAACTCGTGTTTAGCTATGACAAACGGAGTTTTACTGAAGGGCGAACTAATGGAAGGTGGACCTATGATCTAGCTATCATGGATTATGCGAGTGGTAGAATAGAAATATTAGATATATTTCAAGGTGCTGACAATATCAATCCACAATTTGATGTAAATGATGACATCTACTTTATGTCAGACAGGGATGGTTATAGAAATATGTACCTCTATGATCTAGAGACAAGCGAAGTAAGGCAGATGACTGATTTTGTGGTGGGATTGAGCGGGATATCCAGATACTCTCCGGTATTGTCAACTGCCAGATCGCGAGATCGAGTAGTATTCACTCATTTCCTTGGGCGAGAATATATCATCAGACAGGCGTCAAGTGACAGATTGCTCAATGAGCCAGTGGATCAACATAAACTTGACTTTGCAGCTGGCACATTGCCCGTGACAGGGTTGAATAAAAAGGACTTCTTAAATGCTTATCATACAAATGTAGACGCCATTACCGATAAGGACAATAGCGACTCGTTCAAGAGCAAGCAGTATAAATCAAAGTTCAAATTTGATGATATAAGAGGTGCCGCAGGAATAGGAGTAAATACTGGCAATACATTTGGGTTTAACAATGGTGTTCAGTCAGCTGGTGCAGTTTCCTTGATTTTTTCGGACATCTCAGGCAATCAAAAGCTAATAGGCCAGGCTACGATCAATGGGCAAATACAAGATCTACAAGGGCAACTGTTCTATCTCAACCAAAAAGCTCGTATAGCTTGGGGAGGGGGAATCTCTCATGTGCCAACCCCATTTGGGTTTCGGTCACCATTGAGACAGGAGAATAGAGTAAGCGCAAATGGACAAAATGTAACTGTTGGAGTTGATGAAGTTCAGATTCTGAGAATTTTTAACCAAAATCTTTCTGGCTTTGTACAGTACCCCTTCAATACAAACCTTCGCCTAGAAGGAGGGGCAAATCTGGGAATGCAATCGTTTAGACTGGATTCACGTAGAAATATCTTTGACCCTAGTACAGGTATTATATTTGGTCAAGAGAATGAACGGATAGAATCTTTGGACAACTTCGTACAGAGAGGTTTCTTCAATATTGCGAGAGGGCTAACTGCAGGTGTCAATGTCGCCTTAGTCGGAGATAATTCTTTCATGGGTCTCACTGGGCCTCTATATGGACATAGATTTAGAATTTCTGTAGATCGTAGTTTTGGTATTAACAATTTCAGCAGTGTATTAGCAGATTATCGCAGATATATCAGGGCCAAACCCGTGACTTTGGCTTTGAGGGGATTTAGTCTGATTAGATTCGAGAGAGGGGCCAATAATATTTTTCCGCTCAATATTGGACAGATGGGTTTTGTAAGAGGCTTTGATTTTTTCACGGGCATAGTGCACCCTACCCCATTTGGAGATTTCCAATTTAATCAACTTTTTGGCTCCAAGATGGTGATGGGTAGTATTGAAGTTAGATTGCCGTTTACTGGTCCTAAGCAGCTCGCTTTGATAGGGTCTAAAGCCCTACTTACTGATCTCAATCTATTCTTTGATGCAGGGATGGCGTTTAATGAATTTGGAGATATCGGAAATGAATCTTTAGGAAATCGAGAGCCATTATTAGCCATGAGTACGGGCATTTCTCTAAGGGTCAATCTTTTTGGTGCCATGATCTTAGAACCTTACTGGGCATATCCTCTCAATCAGGAGAACGGTAGAGTCGTCTTTGGTTTGAATCTGATCCCAGGCTGGTAGGATTCTCGGGGTAGTCATTATTTTTTTTGATAGATCAAAGAAAATGATCAATTAATAAGAGTTTCTAATTCTGATTTACTTGAACATTAAGCCTATTTTTGCAGCTTAATTATCATCATGAAGAAGTTCAATTTTAGTGCAGGGCCAGCCATACTTCCCGCAGAAGTGATGTCTGAAGCATCCGAATCAGTACTTGATTTTGGTGGATTGGGGTTTTCTATTTTAGAGATTTCTCACAGATCCAAGGAAGTCTTAGCTGTTATGGATGAGGCTCAATCATTAGCAAAAGAATTATTGGGCATAGGCGATAGTTATGAAGTACTATTCTTACAAGGAGGCGCAAGTACTCAGTTTGCTATGGCTGCTATGAACTTTTTGGGTGAGGACGAAAAAGCAGGATATGTAGATACAGGGAGCTGGTCCACCAAGGCGATCAAAGAGGCAAAAAGATTTGGGGAGACGGTCGTACTAGCTAGTTCCAAGGATAGGAATTTTAATTATATCCCTAAAGGATATGATATACCTGACGATCTCAAGTATATTCATATCACCTCCAATAATACGATTTTTGGAACTGAGTTTCATACGCTACCAGATACAAAGATTCCATTTATAGCGGATATGTCATCTAACATATTCAGCAAGCCTGTTGATGTAGATAGATATGGGATGATCTATGCAGGAGCACAAAAAAATTTAGGCCCTGCTGGGACAACTCTTGTGATCGTGAGCCAAGATATGATGAGAGCTCAGAGTCGAGAGGTATCAACTATGCTGAATTACCAAACACATATTAGCAAATCCTCTATGTTCAATACGCCACCTGTATTTGCAATATATGTGAGTATGCTAACTATGAGATGGGTCAAAGCTCAAGGCGGTGTAGCAGCTATGCAAAAGTTGAATCAAGATAAGGCAAACTTGCTTTACAACACATTAGATGATAGTGAATTGTTCTACTGTCCAGTAGATGTAGCGGATCGCTCCCTGATGAATGTTACCTTCTTAATAAAAAATAAGGAGTTTGAACAGTCCTTTATTGATGCCGCAGCTGCGGCAGGATGCATGAGCATAAAAGGGCACCGATCTGTAGGAGGGTTTCGGGCATCCATATATAATGCCATGCCATATCAGGGAGTCAAAACGCTCTGTGATGTGATACATGCTTATGAAGCCAAGCATGGGTAAATCTACCCATACGATCTGGCGACTCAGTAATGTTAATATACCGGTACAGATCGTTCAAGAGTGGCGTAGAAATAATCAAATTATTTATAAGAATAATAGGATAATCCTAAGAGTTCCGCTCATTGGAGGTAGGTTCTCACAAAAACATGCCATCATTTGGGCAAAAGAATGGATCACAGAGCACCTTCAAGAGAACCCACAATTTAGAAAGATATTTGGGATCAAAGACTATATTACTGGTGATCAGATTTGCTTACCGAATAAAACATACCAGCTAAAAATCGAGCTTCAAAATCGAAAGGCATCAACGGCCACATTGGAACAAAAAGATACGATCTATATTAAGTTGAGCAATACCATAGTTGATGCTTTGGACAAGAGTGAGACTATTCAAACATTGATATCTCGTATCATTGGACAGGATCAGTTGCATAGAGTTAGCAGTAGAATAGAACATCTGAATATGTTATATTTTAACCAAGAGATCAATAGAGTTAGACTCAAGCACAATAAAAGCAATTGGGGCAGTTGCTCTTCTAAAAGAAATATCAATATTTCCACTAGAACCTTGTTAGCTCCTCTAGAGGTTCAGGACTATGTATTCATACATGAATTAGCTCATTTAAAAGAAATGAATCATAGCTCTCGCTTTTGGGACATCGTTCGATCAGCGATGCCATCCTATGAACAGCATGAAGAATGGCTTAAATTGAATGGGCATAGTTGCAATTATTAAGATGAATTAATTTTTTTGTCAATTCATTATATTATGTTTCTTGAATCTAGGTTTTCAAAACAGTGAGCACCAAGAATATGATGATCTTGGTGCACATAATCATTTAGAAAAATATGGACAAAAAAGCATGTATATTCTGCGGAGCGAATGCAGGCACATCAAACAAAATTATAAATCATACCCTACTACTCTGTGATTTATTAATAAGTTCTGGCTTCAGTTTGGTTTACGGTGGAGGAGGAAAAGGACTGATGAGGATTATAGCGGATAGATTTATCCAAAATGGTTCAACTGCAATTGGTGTAAGACCTAAAATATTAATCGAGAATGAAGAGACTCATACTCAGATAAGCCAGTTAATCGAAGTGGATACCATGCAAGAAAGAAAATCAAAATTGATTGAGTTAGGAGATCTTTTCATTGCATTACCTGGAGGAATAGGAACATTGGATGAAATTATAGAGACATTCACTTTGTATAAGATTGGATTCACCCACAAGAAATCTGGAATCCTAAATACTGATGGATTTTACAACAAGCTAATTGAACAATTAGGGACAATGACAAGCTACGGCTTCTTGAAAAAATCAGAAAAGGATAGATTAACAGTAGCTGACAATCCTAGAGAACTCATCACATTACTGAATATTGCAGATGATAAAAGCAATGCTGAATCAGAAATCGACAAAGTGGCCTTTATAGAAATCCAAAATGGTAAAATCCTTGTTTCTAAGTCATTTGATAAGAATAAATATTATATACCTGGTGGCAAAAGAGAAAACACAGAAACAGATGAGGACACCTTAATCAGAGAAGTTCGTGAAGAGTTAAGTGTCACTATAGAGCCAAAAACAATAAACTACTTTGGGACATTTATCGCCCAAGCCGACGAAAAACAGCTTGGTATTAATGTTAGGATGACTTGCTATGAGGCACAGTATTCTAATGAACTGAAACCATCAAATGAAATTGAGAAGTTAGATTGGTTTGATTATGGTCAAATTGATATGGTAGCGGAAGTGGATCAACAAATCTTTAACTATTTAAAATGGCATAATAGGATAAATTGATAGCCTATTGCACACAGTATGTGATAATACTATGCATACGGTATCGATGAGTCTCTATGTAGTCGTTTTGTTTTATAGACAATCATCCATTTGTATGATATTGACGTAAGCTTTACGCATTTTGGCACTATTACTAAATACAATAGGCTCCATGTCGAATAGTGGTCGCTGGGTGTGGCTGATTAAATCTGAGCTTACCCGCAATAAAGAAATTCGTATGGACAGAGTTTGTGGTATTGCAATACTATCAAGTATTCCCTTACATGCTGATATAGAGATACATACCACAACCAGCAAGGACTTATCTAAATCTATCGTTAATTCTAATATTTTTTCACTATTCATGCTCTCTACTTCTTAGCTATTTACATTTACCCATATGAATCGACATTATGCTATTTTTTTAGAAAAACTTTTAACATATTTTTAGCGAAAACTAAATCCAATTCAATCATGACTAAAGACAAAATCAAAGAAAAAGAAAAACAACTATTAGAAATGACAGGTTCTTTTTGCATTCAAAAGTTGGATGAAGAGTATTTCAACTTATGTGAGAAATTAATTCTCAAAATGGGCCGAAAAAGAGAAGTTCCATTTAAACGAGGCAAATTAGAAATATGGGCAGGAGCCGTAATTCATACAATAGGCTCCATAAATTTTCTTTCTGACAAATCTTTCGAACCATATATGAGCACGGATGAGATTTGTCAACATTTTGATGTCAAAAAATCAACTGTCACAAATAAAGCTAGACAAATCAAAGATATGTTTGATTTGTACTACTTTGACCCAGAATTTTCGACTGATCAGATGAATGAAAGAAGTCCATCTAAGAGTATGGTAATGGTAGACGGTTTTATTGTTCCAGTCGAATCAATATCAGAAGAAATGCAAGAATTGGTAAGACAAGAAAGGTCAATGGGCAGAGATATATCGTTCACAACTGTACCAGAATAAAAGAACATCTACTCATCATATAAGGGGGTAGATACAGCGAGTCTATCATGTAGATATAATAAGTTGCGCTTGACTAACATGATACTACTACAAAAATAAGCTATATGATTAAGCTCATGCAAGCTCTGCCAAATCATGCCTCCATTTAGTGGATGGTATCTTTTTATTTCTTTAAAAACACTGTTATGGGTTTTCTCATCATTCCCTCTCTTGACTAGTTGCCCATATCAGCATCGGCAGTTTAGCATACTGTTATCGGATTTTATTAGGGATTGATATGACCCGTCTTTCGCTTATCTTCTTATTCTTTTTTTAATTGTTCATTCTGAATCACTCAGCTATACTGAAAAATATAGCCAGATTATTAATGATCTCAATGTTTCTCCCTAATATTGCTAAGTGAAATCGAGCCTTAGATAGATGAAATCATATAGCCATTTCAATGAAATTTAGTGGCGATGACAATTCGTGGTTATGACCGAGATGATCATTTATCATGTTCGATCTAATTGGTCAAAAATAAATGTAGATGAGTGTGTATCAAAATGTATAATTGATTTTTAGGCCCAATTGGCAAGAGGCATTTGGCCTCTCATGGCAAGAAGGGCTGCTAAAGTCTTTGACAGTTTTGTATCACACCCCTACCTGAATCCCAATATTGAGAATCATGTCCAATATGCCCATACAGAAAAGCCTTGACAAAATATTGGTTTTGGGAGTTTGTATGCTGAGCATAATAGCCTATGCCTGTTTACATACGTGCTTCAATATATATTACGAAGATGACAGTTGGACCATTTCTAATGCATGGAACTTAGTAAACCTAGGCGTAGATCATGATTTAATATTTTTAGATCAAGAAGGTGAATTTACAGGGCAATTATTTGGGAAGATATACTTCTTAATCATTGGTAATTTTTTAAATCTTGTAGGATGGACTAAAAGTAGTATCTTCTTTTTCAACTCAGCATTGATATTTGCGTCAGCCTTCGTCTGGTATGCCATTTTGAAGCGTCTACCTCAGTTTTGCGATAGTATCACGAGATGGGTCCCTCTATTACTGCCAATATTCCCTCCATGCTTTTTTGCAGCACATACGGGCAGGATAGATGCGTTCACTTTATTTCTATTATCCATTGGCTTTTTGATGTTCATCAAACAAAAATATTTTTTTGCAGGCTTACTTAGTGCGATGGCAATTGAGTCTCATATGATGGGGGTTGTAACGCTCTTCTATTATCTATCATATTTTATTTATTCGCAAAAAACCTCTACTAACAAAATAGTTTCAGCTGTTCCTAAAAACTTAATGCTAAGATCAATTGTAGGATTTAGTGTAGGAGTCATCATTTACGGGGCCTTACATTATAAGGTATTTGATATCATGCAGTTATATGATATGATTCGCAAAAAGACTGACATGGTCTCTCCTGTTAATAATTATCTCTTAGCATATTTCACAGATTTTGACTGGTACTATCATTTACCTGAAGCGGCTTTATTTGTATTTACGATTGTCGCCTATATCAAACACAAGCTCTATCGTGACAATCCTATGCTCGCCATTCTTCTGCTTGTACTATTAGTATCGACCCTAATCACCAGACGAGAAAACAGGAATTATGTGATCTACTTAGCCCCAGTAATGCTTCTCTTTTACTGTTATACATACAAATCTCTAAACCATTGGCGTTCTTATTTAGTAGCATTTGTTCTGATTTGTATGACATACTATAGTTTCATATATAATGCACATAAGGATTATAAATTTGATAATTTGATTTCTTTCATTGATATAAACACTAGAGAACTTGATGTCCCAATAGTCGGCATGCCTGATATCTGGTTTGCTGCGATGGATCGCCCGTATTATCCGATACATAATGAACGGGATTTCAATAAGATAAATTTGGAAGATTTCTATCTCGTAAAAACAGATTACCTGTCTAAAAGAAGTAGAGTATATGAACAGGTGATCACTAATATCTATACTAACTATAATTGTAATCAAATATCAGAATGGCAAGCGTACAAAGATAATAAAGCGAGCATTTGCTATTGTATATCCAAGGGCGAAAAACGAGTAAAGATCAAGTATAAGCCCTATCCAGGATGGCAACAAGTCATCAAGAAATTCATGCCAGCTTCAATCAAGTAAAAAAACTAAATAGCTAATGATTCAAAAGATTAAATTTCTCCTAATACTCATAGGATACCTTGGGTCACAAGCTATGATAGCGCAGTCTATAGGACCTATCAAAGGTCGAATTACGGATAACTCAACTGGTGAAGGTCTGTCATATGCTACGATCACTTGTTCTGATAATCCAAGTAAGGGCTTTACGACTGACTTAGATGGATATTATAGCATATCGTCAGAGAGCAATTGCAGCACTTTTGTGGTTGAATATCTAGGATATGAATCAAAGATGTTTTCTATCGTAAGCAGCAATGCTTCAGATTACAACATTACATTAGAAGAGACGAGAGTTGTAATCAATGCTGTAGAAATTATTGCCAAAAAAGAAAAATATGATAAGTTAAATCCCGCCGTTGAGCTAATCAAGGAAGTCATAGCCAAAAGAAAAAAGAATAGGCCAGGCACTCATGACTATTTCCAATATAATCAGTATGTCGCCAAAAGCATAGCACTTAACAATGTAACCAAAGAATCATTCAATAAAGGTTTTTTCAAACAATTGGACTTCATCGAGCAATACATCGACACCTTGGATGGAAGTAACTCGGTACTCTCTATATACCTGAAGGAAAAGGTCACCAACTATCTGTATGAAAAAGGAATCTTAAAAAATGAACGTCTGATCCATGAACAAAAGACAGAGCTGGACTTGAGATTCTTTGACCAAAATGTGGAACAAATCCTAGATTACCTAATACAAGAAGTGGATGTTTATGATAACAAGTTATTTTTGTTAGGCAAAAGTTTTCAAAATCCTATTAGCCCTAGCGGCTTGAGAATGTATAGGTACTATATCATAGATACTATAGCCACCCCACTGGATACTACAATACATCTATGGACTACACCAAGCAACAAAAAGGATGTCGGTTTTACGGGGGATATTTATATAAATAAGCACGATAGAGCTATCAGTAGTGTCAATTATGTTTTGGATAAACGAGCTAAAATCAATTTCGCATCAGAATTAAAGCTTCAACAAAAATTCGATCAGCTACATGATCGATGGATTCCAGCAGAAAGTACATTCAGTGCAGTATTCAAATATGCTAATATAGGCAGCGGTATCTTAGGTAAAAGTAGAGTAATCAATACAGATTTTGTAGATGCTAAAAATACATCATCTGAGGTGGTGTATGAAATTATAAGCCCTAGTCTAAGCCAACCCAAACTCATAGATAAAGACTTTTGGATCAAGTATAGGTCTCTAGCTGATGTGGATGCAGCTAGGACTTACGAGATGATCGACTCTCTTAATGCAAATCGAAAATTTTCTTTTTACAAAAAATTATCAGAAGCCATAGTTACGGGCTTTCTAGATTTTGGCAAGTATGAATGGGGACCATTTGGAGCGACCTATACGTTTAATCCCATAGAAGGTTCGCGATTACAATTAGGGGGAAGGACCACTTACGAACTCTCCAAGAAGTTTCAACTACATGGTTATACTGCTTATGGATTTAGGGATCACAAAATCAAATATAGATTGGGAGGGCTCTATTCGTTCAATGATAATTTTGATAAAAACCCCGTCCATTACATTCAGTTCGTATTGGGCAAGGATCAATTTGCTTTAGGCAATGACCTCAAGAGTGCTTACGAAAGAAACCTTCTGACATCCTTTACAAGAGGGGTCAATAGATTATTTGTACAATCTGAATATTATCAACTCAGTTACGACCAAGAATTTGATTCCAATTTTAGGTTGATCACTAGCGTCAATCATAGCAAGCAGACTGGTCAAGGAGACCTCCGTTTTAATTCTATAAATGGCACAGGAGAGCCTCTAGAAAATCAAGATATAAGCATCTCCAAGTTTGCTGGTCATCTTAGATGGGCCCCTAATGAAAAATATATTCAAATAAGAGAAAAACGAACACCCATATATAGCAAACATCCTATCATAGAAATAGAGTTTGAGCAAGCCATACCCAAACTAATTGGCTCTAATGTCAAGTACTCAAAAATCGAAATGCTATTATTTAAACGTATGTATCTCTCGAGATTTGGGCATTCAGATATATTATTTGAAGGGGGTAAGATGTGGGGTGAATCGATACCATATCATCTGCTATTTATACCAAAGGGTAATCAGACTTACTTATACAAACATAGGAAATATAATATGATGAATTTTTTTGAGTTTGTAACTGACCGTTATGTAAGTATCAATTATAGACACTATTTTAATGGGTTCATCATGAACAAAATCCCACTTTTAAACAAGTTGGACTTAAGGTCTGTAGTAACGCTCAAGGCCCTATGGGGGCAACTATCAGATGCCAACAACCCTCTTGCTAATAGAAACACTATTCAGTTTCCCGAAGGTTTGTCAGATAGCCAGTTTGTTTTGGGTTCAACACCCTATATAGAGGGAAGTGTCGGTATTGCAAATATATTTAAAGTATTAAGAATGGACCTCCTCAAAAGATTCACTTACAATGAAGCAACCACAGTTCCTCAGCTCTTTGGCAAAAAAGGTCTTGCTATCCGGATAAAGTTAGAAGCAAGTTTCTAGACCGTGGCTCAGTGTCAAAATGGTGGGTGTCATTGCCTCAATTTTATCTGAGCATATAGGCGTGTAAACGACCAGTCGACCAGCTTATTATGGATCATTTATATATAGACCTGCACCTCTACTTTTGATCAGAGTTGTTATTCATTTTTTATACTGTTGATTAGGTGCATGGATCCAGTACGCTTAACCCAAGCTGTGCAAATTGCCTTTTTTTGAACCTCATGGCTAATCTACGTTATGCAAAGTGACATGATATCAACGAAAAAGGTCGCACAGTTGGGATCGTCACATGCATAGCCCAAGCGCTTGAACAATTAAGCCTCAATAATCAAATAATTCCCTTTAAAAGCCTAAATAAATTAGGTTTCATGGTATTTAAATATCTTCGGTAGATAAAGTTAATCTAAATTGAAAAAAGTAATCTTTTATCTTATCGACGGAGCTCGACCCGACGTGCTACAATACTTAGTGAAAAGAGAAAATCTCCCTAATATCAAAAAGCACCTCTTGGAAAACGGTAGTTCTACTAAAGGAACAACATGTTTTCCCTCAACTACGGGTCCTGCATATCTGCCATATTTGACTGGTGTCTTCCCTGGAGATCATCATATCACGGGCATCAGATGGTTTGATAAATCGACTTTTCTATCCACGAATCGTTGGCACAGAAATTCAATGAGGAGTTACTGTGGATATGAAGCGAAATATTTTAATGAGGACATGAATCATAGATACCCTTCTCTGTTTGAGAATATTGAGGATGGAATCAATCTCTATAATATGGTGACGAAAGGTGTAAAAGAAGAAAATGATATAACCAAAGACGGTAAAACAAGATTGTATTTTAATGCTCATTTCAAACATAGACATCATGATGTAGACAAGAAAGGTCATCTTAAATTGATGGATTCTCTTAAAAGAAATGCGTCCTTCACATTCGCAGTTTTTCCTAGTATAGACTGGGATTCTCATACATATCATTATGATGACCCTGAGACTACTCATAAGGCTTATGAAATAGTAGATGATAGCTTGGGTGAAGTAGTAGAGTATCTAAAAAAGGATGGAATCTATGAGGATACCCTTATTGTTATGGCTTCTGATCATGGCTTGAGTGCAACCCATACTCATTTCGATTTAGGTAAATTTTTCAACGCATATGGCTATAGCGTTCTAGAGTATCCTGCAATTTTCACACTCTTCCCAAATGTTGCTATTTCAATATCAGGAAATTCATTTGCCAGTATTTCTTTCTTAGATAAAACAGAGCACTACTCCTTTCAAGCTCTACGACAAAATCATTCAACTATATTCGAGGCTCTCATAAAAAATGATGCCATTGATTTTGTAGTGATAAGAGGAGACGACGATGAAATAAAAATAGTGAATGCGGACGGAGTTTCGTCTATCAAAAAACATGGCAATAAGCTCTCATATTACCCTGAAACAGCAGATGTCTTACAATTAAAACAAGAATATCAAAAATTAGACTTCAAAAGTTCTTTCGACGTTTCCTTCGATTCTGAGTATCCTGATTCTCTATGGCAATGCTATCAACTTATGAGTAGTGATCGAGCTGGAGATATGATCATTAGTGCTTCCGTTGGGTATGATCTTCGAGATTTTTATGAGTATCCAGAACATAAAGGCTCTCATGGTTCGCTCCATTGGGAACATATGTATGTGCCAATTCTGACCAATCAAAAGAACTTGATAACGGAACCAATGAGAACTGTTGAGGTACATTCGATGATTAAAAATTGGTTGAGTAATGGATACTAGCAACTTAAATAAGAATAATATTTTCAACCCTAAGGTGATCAAGAAGGGCATCATTTTATTCTTATCTATTACATTGATAACCTTTGCGGTCATCTACATATATAATGATGGTCTAGAAAACCTTTCGTACTGGAAGAATCTGAGTTGGCCGTTTCTACTTTTAGGATTAGTATTCATCTTCAATGATTTATATATAGGAGGTTTAAGAAATCATGTATTCATCAGAGAGTTTGTACCAGGCATATCTCAAATGGTAAGCATCAAGGCCAACCTCGCCAATATATTCATGGGAGCGATGACCCCCTCTCAGAGTGGTGGTGGTCCTGCACAGTGGTATATATTTTATAGAAACGGTGTGAGTTTGCCTGACATTATAGGTGCTAGTTTTTATAATTGGATATCAACTCTCATTTTCTTTCCTATCACTGGATTTATCTCTTTGGTCATACTTAATAATAATATTCCAGAGGGTTTTGTCACCCATCTGACTGCTTTTGGCTTTGGGGTTTTTGCAACTCTACTAGTGTTGGTGATGTTGGGGCTCTTTGCACCCCATATTATTAAAGGTCTGATTAGCGGGCTTGCATTAACACTGGGAGTGTGTAGTGCAAAGCTTAAAGAAAAAATACTATTTCTTGGAGAAAAAGGTATTACCCAACTTGAAAATTATAGAAGCAAATATATCTCGTTGATTTTAAGGAAACCTCAACTCATGATCATGAGTTTTTTATTGACGATAGTTCTATATTTTAACAAGTATGCCTTAGCTTATATTTTCATCATTGCTTTTGGTGTAAAAGCCAATTTTTACAATGTAATGGCCGTAATGTCCGTAAGCTATTTACTGCTATATTTTGCCCCGAGCCCAGGAGGAAGTGGCTTGGCAGAGGTGGGGATTACAGCTCTATTAAGTCCTGTAATAGGGCAAGAGCTTGCGCCGACGATCACTCTACTTCATCGTAGTTTTATGGTATTTATCCCAGCTATCTTGGGTGTATTTGTCGTCATTGTACAAATGAAAAAAGAATAATTGATTACCACTAATAGCTCGTATTCAACATATAATGCCACTTTTATTGTTCAGCTCTATCATCATGTAGATTTCAACCCAAGTGCTGTTCAATACGGATATTCTTTAAAAATCAAAACATCTGATTTATAGTACATTATCTGTTGTAGATTTCAAAATGGCGTCACCCTACGTTACGGCATTTGCGATCAATTTTGAGCTAGTTATAATTTCCAATTATTAATTGGAAACACATCATTTGGTATTAGATTACTAAAACAGCTCATCCAACATATTTTGGAAGTGAAACCTCAAAATCCCAATAAAATTTTAAAGGTCTATTCTGCCGGACTAATAATTGGGTTATACCATAAACTATAAAAAGTCGCATAAAATGGTTTATGACATAGATTCAAGATCAAGACATGAACAAATAATTTGGTCATCTGTAAGTTTCAATTGAAATCTCCATCATAGACAAATCGAGTAGGACAATGCTCGACATGAATGAACCACGAAAGTCGTTGGGCACAGTCATAGCCTTAGCCATGACGAGTATTGTCAACACAGTTATTGGGTTTAGTTCATATCAGATATGCGACATTTTATAGTTTAACTGGTATTATAGGGATACCCCTCTGTAGATACATACCATAGCTTATTGGATCTTATCTAACGCTAATTCAATTGAAACTTACATTCGATGTTTCCGATTCACAAATTGGATACTTTTTCAACAAGAGATGTAGTATGCTTTTCAACCAGTATCTACACCATCGTCTCTACAGCGTAGGAGTAGATATGATGTGATATCTTTTGTTAGCAATCTGACTTCATTTGTAGTGAAACCTAGATTGGATCATTATACAAATTTGATCTACTTTTTTCTTTCCTGATATTTCATAAACAATTCTGTGTTCTTGACTAATTCTTCTTGACCAATAGCCTTTTAATTGATATTTTAAAGGTTGAGGTTTTCCAATTCCCTTGAAAGGGCTAATTTTAATTGAATTGATTAGTTCTTTTGTTTTCTTTATTTTGTCAATATCACTTTCAATCCAATAAGTCAAATCATCCCATGCATTTTCCGTGAATACAATTTTCATATTTCAAGTATCTCATCCAAGTTAACTCCTCTCGTTTGACCTGATTCAGCTTGCTTTATTGATTCATAGAGTCGTTCTCTATTTGCATTTGTTGACAATAAATAATTCGTCTCTTGAAGCGAGTTATACTCTTTGAGTGACATTATTACAACTGATTCATCTTCATCATCGTTATTTCTTGGGACTATTAAGATTTCAGATGAATTTATTACAGTGTCAAAATAGTACTTAATTCTTGATCGTAAATTTGAAATTGTGATTGCTTTCATAATAGCATATTGTACATTCAAATGTACAATGTATAGTACAAATAGCAAGTCATTTATTTCCTATTAAATGACAGTCCTTTTTCTATTTTTTCTGTCCGATAGCTAACGGATAATTATAAGCGGAGTATGACCGCAGGGAATAATCCGTCTTATATATTGTGTGTGCCTTGAATGGGCATCGATAAATATAGTAATATCTCTAGATAAAAGTATCTATACTCTTGGGAGATGAAAGTTCTCCTATCCCTTAAAGTGAATGAAGGGGTTTAGCAAGCCGCAAGGGTGTGATGGGTGACCATTGATCTGAAGTAAGCGGGACTG